>CABEEJ010001485.1:0-154091 GCA_901482245.1 Timema douglasi
ACAGAGCAGCATTTTTTTTCACTGCTGCACTTGTTGACACACCCGTCATTCTACTACTGTACGCAAAGAAATAAACCGCTTCTCTTGGAGGATCAAACAAGCGTCAATATTCTTGTAAAACAAAATTTGCTGTAAAGTGGTGATAACTACATTATTTTGTAATATAGTAACCATAATTATATCTAGAAACAATAAATATAGCTAAAACAACTTAAGAAATAATATTTTAACAGTATCAAACGTACAATTATACACCAATCAAGATAGTAAACTCATGCACTAACACTCGCGTAGGGAAACGCTGCTTCCCTTTCTACGATGAGGGCCGGACAGACCCGGAAACAAACGATTGACGAAATAAAGAGCGAGCAAGACCAGCTGGCTAGCCGGTCAGTCTGAGAGAGAATTGCTTGCTCTAAGAAAGAGCTGCCATCTAAATTCAGTATACTTGTTGGAGAGGTTTCTAATTAGAATAAAGTGTTTTAATTTTATTTTCCTCTTATTTTACTTATTCCCTTTTTCATTTCAAGAAAGCATTGCTTCCCTTGCCTCCAGTGAATAAACGCCACTGCATCATAGGGATGTCCTCTCGTATATACTCGTATAATAGCACCATGATGCTACCTTTAGAGCGTAGAAATTAATAGAATAAAATGTGATTTAATTTTTTATCAAATTGACTATTGTGAAGTTATACCTTTGGTGTTTAGAACAGGATTATTTTTATCTTGATGTGGAGAACGCTACCGTTGGACCATTCCAATTTTGTTTTAGTTTTGTGGGGAATTTCCTGCGTTTTCCGGGATTTTTTCCAGTAGAAAGAAAATATTCCGTATGTTTTCCCGGGTGTATCGGTTTTCCAGATGGGTAGCAAAACTGTTCCACTATCACGTTCAGATTTATTGTTGTTTAGAATAGTTGGCCGTGCGAAACACCAGTGAATGAAACGTTTACTAAACAAATATAAATAATTAATTATTATTACTAACCGCATTGGTGGGCACGTGGAATAAATGTCAAGTACATCCGATATGGTTTACAGATGACAGAAAGGTCAGTATTCGAATACCGGCCGCATATAGCATGGGTGTTTTTTCATAAAAAATATATATCTTTCCCACTTCACCCCAAAGTAAATACGGGTATATTTCCTCTATATTCTACTTTCATAATCATTACCTCAGCTGTGTAAATGGATGCGTGTAATCTGGATATGGTGCAAAAAAAAAAACAGAGGGGAAATCATCTTCCTAATCCATAACATTAGTTGGGCCTCCCACGCTACGCTTGCAGCGACGGCTCGTGGCTTTGTGAGATGGGAGGTGTTAATGGTACAGTGGCGGCTCGTGGCTTTGTGAGATGGGAGGTATTAATGACACAGTGGCGGCTCGTGGCTTTGTGAGATGGGAGGTGCTAATGGTACAGTGGCGGCTCGTGGCTTTGTGAGATGGGAGGTGCTAGTGGTACAGTGGCGGCTTGTGGCTTTGTGAGATGGGAGGTGCCAATGGTACAGTGGCGGCTCGTGGCTTTATGATATGGGAGGTGCTAATGGTTCAGTGGTAGCTCATAGTTTTGTGAGATGGTGGCTATAATGGTACTGTGGTGTTCCGTGGCTTTGTGAGGTGGGGAGCGCTATTAGTTCAGTTGCAAATCATGGCCTTGTGAGATTGGGTGGGCAAATTATTTAGTGGCAGCTCATGGCCCTGTGAGATTGTCAGCTTTAATGGTTCAGTTTAGGTGGGGATAGAGTTTATTGAAGCAATGTTTAAGCTTTTTAAGTTTATAAGTTTATTAAATTATCTGAACTCATGGTCTAAAACATTAAACCGATTTGTTTTTTAATCGCCGCGTCTTATTGTGCCAGTTCAGGTTATAGGCATGCCTGATAATTACTCTAATGGTGTAGGGATGATGGAAAGCATTTTAGAAATAATTTACCAGCATTTGCGTGGATGGAGAGTGGGAAACCCTTTAGGAAAAATCATAACCGGTAAACCCAATCACAATTTAAACGCTGATCTCTCTGTCAACAGCAGGCCAGTCTAACACAAAAATTACACTCTGCCTTAACCATATGGCTACTGAAGCGGGTTAAACTGATATTGCACTTGGTTGTCATTCATGGGAAAGGCGGAATTTAAATTCCAGTCGAGTATAATGGGAATGGTTTTTCACAATATGATTTAAGGTGTGTTGCCCAAGCTGCAACAGTCACCTGCGACTGCAGCTGGAGCCGCATTGTGGCTGGAGTTCCAGTCTTCATGCATGCGTGGTTTGAGTTTGGTCTGCAGCACAAGGTGATGGCGGCACATCTTGCAGCAATGGTGGAGTTGTAGCGACAGTGCGTATATATTATTGAATTTTGTTATGTTACTATTTTAGAAATGTCTAAACAACAAAAATGGGAGATGCTAACAACCCACTCGCAGGCTGTGATATTGTGCGAGTTACTATTCCAACATCTATGTGTATACAATTTCAAACATCCGAAGTACAAGGACATGCATACATGTGTTCTTTACCTTGTGTCTTTTCTGCCTTCTATGAAACCACATTAAAATTGTTTTGTCATCTTCTTCCTCCCTCAAAATATCCAAAAAGGTTCTGTTAATCGGATCGCCTGTGCTCTCATACTTCTCGAAATCAACTGGTGACTGTGGCTGGAACCCCATCTTGGAAAAGACCCCATATGACTGTAGCATATGACTAGTGTTGCCATGACCTGTTGCTGTCATAGTCACGCAACTCCAGCCTCAGTCGCAGCTAACTGTTGCAGCTTGGGAGGTGCTGATTTCCCAAATTTTGTTTGTAGCTGGGTCAGTTTATGTTGTGTCAATCTGTTATTATGTAATTCAGTCTTCTCTCAGCCTTTAAGCACTAGTACAGGATACTAATACATACAGCCGGGGCAACCTTCACGCAATCAACACGATAAAATAGAAATACTATGTGTATAAAGACATTGTGTGAAGCAAGATGGATTACTAAACAAAGTAAGCACTACTTATGAATAGTGCCTGGATTTTGATCAAATGTTTCACATACAATGCTCATAAGTTCATATTCCCAGGTTGTAGAAATGCATATTTTAGGTCATCTTTAAGGGTTTTTTGTTGTCATTTTGGAATTTAGGATCATATTTTAGTCACTTCTAAGTATTTTTAAGTAATTTTAAAGCGTTTATGTTGTTGGAATGAAAATACAGTGTAGGCAACCAATTTTGTACTCTTTTTGCTTGTATGAGACACTGAAACTAGACTGGAAAGGGTTTCGTTGTGTGGGAGTAGCAGTTATTTCTGAAGCAAACATTTGTAAATTAATCCTATATTTAGCAGAATGCAAGAGTTTGGTTTTTTTTATCACTGTGTCTTACAACCCATTTGGGTTATACAACTAAGAGTTGGATTGCTAAAAGATTTTCAATGCCGTTATATGTTTATGTATATATATTTAGTTTTAATTTGTAAAGATCATGTTTGATTTAGTTGTCTGCATTTATTACAAGTTTTTGTTCATCTATATCTTTAGGTCATTTTTGGGAAAAAATCCTGGACCTGCTTATAAATATGATGTGAGAATGCACATTACATGCGAAATAAACACTATGGTCATTGGTCACTGGTGTAAAGATAATCAGATCATTAGCTAATCTCCTTCTAGCCACCATTTCTTTTCAAAGTAAGGACATATAAAAGTGGTTATGTTGTTCAACAAGAACTTGGAAAACGCTTTATTTATTAGTAGCTTATAGTCTAATCTGAAATGTTCTAGTTAGTTCAACCTGTGGAGAGTGGTTCTCTCACTCAACCCTTGAGCATCTTCATCTAAATCATTATTTTACCTAGCCCATTTTTACCCCAATCCAGAAGTATGATCTCTGTGTGAGTAGCTAGCTATAATACTTAAGTACAGAAAGACTAAGGGCCAGTTTCATGTTCAGATGCAATGCGCCTCAAGTGTGGTGCTATACTATATAAAAAATGACACCTACTTAAACTAAAATGGAATGGGCCAGTTTCATATGCAAAACTGGCACACTCCATTTGAGTTTAGGTAGGTGTTATTTTTTATTTAGTATAGCGTTGCACTTTAGGCGTATTAAGTCTGATCATGAAACTGGCCTTAAGTATGCATCAAAGTGTGATTATTTTAAAATGTAATAAGGTTGGGACTAGATCACACTGAATTTGAAGTCAACATACAAGAAATGAAAAATAAACAAAAGTGTGTGTGAGAGTATGAGTGTGTGTGTGTGTATTGAGCTGAGAGTCTTCAGTTATCAGGGATTGTTTATAACCCCATTGGTAAGCAAATAGCCACGCCTCCAACAAGAAAAAACATCATGGTCGACCAAAGTATGATTTAGTGGAGGCATTTTAAGATGTCTTTTGTAAATAAGATATTTATGATGTTGTGATCTGATACAACAAATTTGGAAAATTAAATCCAGTTTTTTAAATACACATTATTATTTATTTGAGAGCAATCTATATTTATTTCACAAGACTCATGATCACATAAATAATCTCATTGGTTTAATGTTTTCAGAGCACTCATGGTTACTTATGATGACTAATAGTGATAATAATGTTTAGTTTGTGAGAATAGATAGCCTTGCAAGATTGATCAGGTATTATAAATTACAGACAGCTAATGCTTTACATTGATATATTTATATTGCCAGTTATTTCAGTGGTATATTACAAAAATTGATCATGTGGGTTGAGTTTAATTCATTTTGATACTAGTTATTCATTAAGTATTTAAGGGAGGGTTAGGAAGATTTCCTTAGAGAAAATTACCCTGTATTAGACTTGAGAAAGATTTAGAAAATCTTTGTAAAAATAAGTGTAAATATCTTCACTGTGGTCTAGTGGTCAGAGTTCTTGGCTATGGATCCAGAGGTCTCAGGTTCAAGCCCCAGAGCTTCCAGAACTTTTCTGAGAACCAGTGGGTCTGTAATGAGGTCAAACTTAGCCTCATGTGGACAAATGAGGAGCTACTTGAATAAATAAGTAGCAGCTCTGGTCTAAAAAACTGAAATTATTGAACAGAGGGTTTGTTGTGCTGACCACATGACACCCTCTATACACAAATGTTGGCACTATCATCGCTAGTGGCAGCAATTACTAAGTCAGTATAACTTGATTGTGATTTCACACCATGGAGTTTTTTTTAATGTGGTAAAATTAAAGTGTACCCGGTCAGGATTCAAATCTCAACCCCTCTGTATAATACCTTAAACCATTCATATATAGGTTCCAGCCCCAAAGTTTAAGGGGATGGATCACCATGAGAGATGACCGCGGCCTGTTTCTAAAGCAATTTCTCTGTACCCAATTACTAAGAAAACTGTTATACATATTTGAATCAGATTTATACTACTGTAAAGATCAATTCACTTACATGGTTTATGTTTTATTCATATCTACCTAGTCAATTCTAATTTAAGTTTTAAAAAATAATTTAAAGAACACTGTGTAAAACAAGTTGGGGTTGTCATTAAAATGTTGGAGGACTTAAAATAAAACGTTTTCATTATATTATAATAAACACGTTTCTCTATCATTCAGGATAATTTAAAGCCAATTAAAAGTTAAATATTTGTAAGCAGCTTTGTTTAAATGATTTTTACATGATCATATTTTCTTGGTTTAATGTATTTTGCTTTTTTTAAATCTGCAGACAAAGCATAAACCTAGTAAATATGATTGAGAACAATTATCCTTTCAACATACATATTGTTCTAAACTAAAATAAAGTGGTACTGTTTTATTTTAATTCAAAAAAGTGTTATGGTGCTGTATGCTGGAACCTATCGGTGTTAGGTTGAACAAGATGAGCCTCTCGTGGAAACTCAAGGCAGTGATGCCAAGTGTTGCAGTGTGATTCACAGATCCTCGCAGGAAAAATATCAACTCGACTACCTACATTCATTTATGAAATCAGTTGTGTGAATACGATGTGTTTTGCAATGAAAGCCGTTTCTGTAAATAGAGATTGAAGAAAATAAAATAAAAAAACTACTATCTCTCATCAGACAAAAGAAAAATAAATGTTTTGCTCTTGTGAAATGGATTAAAAAAATTAGGTGTTAGAATTTACTATCGTTTCTGCATGGAAAATACAATTTTAATACTGTAATTTAGAATTTAGTCAGAAAGATGGAAATAACGTTAACTTTAGAGAGGAAGGGTAGGGGGGAACATAAATGCTAAGATGAGGATGTTACTCAACACATTTAAGAAAGAATGTGCATTGTAAAGGTGATTTCCATGTCATTTTTCTTTGTTCTAGTTATATTATAAATTCTTCACTTCTTATTACCTTCAATGTTATCCGTAAATTTACAATAATGAAGTAGGGTGAATAATAAATACAGTAATTTGGAGAAAGTGTTCCTACAGTTGCGTGGAGGGAATGAGCAATCATGAGAAAAAACACCTCAGTTCACACGGCCAGGATTCAATCAAAGTTTGTAGTACAGACCCTTAATAAAATAAAAATTAAAAACATAATTTTAAGTGTGTTCATTTCAGAAGTTTTGATGAAGAACTTTGGTTGTATAAAGTTGTAGAATGGATGTATTATTATATATGCTGTGTAGCTAAAATTATAAAATAGCTAGCGATGAACACCCCTGACACAAAAGTTATTGATAAAGGAGACAGAGATTATAAAATTATCATGGTTCAATGTAAAGCTTGTGCGTAAGCCTATCAAATTTGGTCAAATGCGAGATATATATATATATATATATATATATCATACAATTTAGTGAAAAACCTTTTCTTGCAGTATATTTCTGTGCGTTTTATTGTAATTTTAAATACTTATTTATAGAGTAAGTGATTATAATTTTTGTAGTAGAGGTAATAAAGGCTACCTATGTAATATTTATTCTGTACAAATTGTCTATTTTTAAAAATAAATTTTTTCTTTTTGCAGAAAATTGTTCTATATGCCATCTTCATATTTGAATATATATATATATATATATATAATGTGTTTTTAATATTATATTATATTATATTTTCATTTACATTATATAAATACATATATAATATTGTGTAGTCTGGGCAATAGTCACTTTATTGCGCATAATTTATGCCGTACAAAAATGTCTGTACATATTTTTCTATAAAATCAATAGAAACAGCTGAAAGGTCATTTTCAATACTTTATTAAAAATTATTTAAGAAGCACATGAATCAAGAAAGGCTGCAGGGATCAGCTATGTTGTCTGTTGAGCTACTACCCGTAGCTTGTTCTTGTAGGAAATGTAGACAATTTCATAGATATCAATGTTTGTTTAGCCTCTATAAGTGTTAATATTGATAAGTGACTATAAATTTGTTTATAATATTTATTAATATTGTTTTATTTAATTCAGATTAAGTATTTGTACATTATGTTGAAACTTTTCAGCAACAATTTTATCAACTTTTATGGTTGTATAGTAATGCACTTAGGTTGGTTTTTCCTCAATGGGCTTACTCTCTTATATTGTCATGCAAAGTTGGGTGCACTTCCTTTAAATTCAACCTACATACACTATATTATTAAGTATTATAAAAGAATTCCAATAATAAATGTCAAAATATTTTTTTATAATCTACAAATATACATAAGATTTGGGGAGGGTTGGGTCTTTTTTTTCTTAGGAGTACCCACCATGGGTCCATTACTGCATAGTTACGCCTTTGTACATGTTACAAGCTAATGTTGGTAAATCTAGTTTTACAGTAGGAATTTTTAGTGCACCTCTAAGTTTATATTAAAATAATAATATTTAGTATATAGCTGATGTAATATAAGAATGAAAAGTAGAAAACACAATTTCTTATTTATGTTTTATGCATGTGTGTGTGTGTCCCCCTTCTTTTTAAGGGCTCTAACAATTTTCAAAGGGGGTCCAGACCTCTTATTCCTAATTTATTATGTCCATGAATGAAAGGTTTAAAAGATGAAAAAAACTTGTTATATTAATTGATAAGATATTTATATACCATTATTAATATTATTATAATTATTTGGATTTTGATATTTTCCATCAAAAGTGATTAGTATGAATATTTTAATGAATATTAAGTAACCATTGTGACTCACAGACATTGTCCTCACCCCTCATAACTTGGGTTAAGTCAGATGCTGAGGAAATGATCTACATTCTACTGTGTGTCTGTCGATAGTTTTATATCCAGTGTTACTCATTGAGGGTAGAATGAGAAGGGGGGAGGGTTGATATGGCGGGATATTGACACCAATTTCTCCTTCTCCCTTCCCCCATCGAAATGTGTCTTCCTCCAATTTGTTGAACTCCCTTCTGATATACTCGAGTTTGAAGCTAAAAGATGGTTTGCATCAAACTTCAAATAGGTTTAATAACAATCTATTATTATTTTTAAATGCTTAAGGGTCACCCCAAATAGACTTTAGTGGCATTCCATTTTCAAAGATTTTCCATTGGCTTGGGGTCAATCCCCTAAAAGCTCTACCAAAATAAATATTTTTACAAACTACCTTGCCTGACACTAATAAAGTTTCGCCAACACTCTTGGTAGTCATCGCAATAGTATTTTCTTTCATTGCGACTTACTTCCCATTTGAGTTATACACATGTATTAATTACCTTAATGAACTAGGAGTGAGTAAGGTGACATTTTAGATTGAATGTACCCACATTTGCATAGATTGAGAGTGGGGAACAATTTTAGGGGAAAATACCCTTATTACAATCGACTGGGATTTGAACTTCAATCTTCCCACCACCAGCAATCCAGTCTAATAGTGTGTGTTACCCACCGTGTTCAACTGACATGTTGAAGACAGGGATAACACGGTTTGATTCCAGTCGGGTGCACTCAGGTAGTTTCCCCAGGGCCATAGCTAGAGAAATTGGCACCCAGGGCAAACAGTAACATCGCCCCCCATCCCCCCTTCCACCCATCTCCAACCACACTATAGCCTTTCCCTTCCAATAAACTTGACCCATGTAAACAACAGATTAGCTCGCCAAACTTGAGTGACAGAAATGACAACACCACAGCTCTAGCTTGGTGTCTGTTAAAGAGTCCAAATAATTCAATATATAAATGATTCTTAGGAGATGCGCTGATGGCGCTTCTCAAGTTTTACAAGGTAGTCCTTCCACTTAATGTTTGGTGTAAAGTTGACATTTTTATGTTAAATTGAATGCTTCTCATTAGTGTTAAAAAATTCAACTGTTTAGATTAAGAAAAAGTATACTTGCTTCAATGGTAGCATAGTCTAAAAAGTCACTCTGGTACTAAAGTAGACTGCCGATGATGAGATCCGGGTTTGAACCCGCTCAGGTGTACTGAGGGTGGTTTTCCACACTCCTATACACATGCGAGTATACTTCTTCTATATTTAACCTTCCTCTTCCCTAATACATTAGAGTAATTAGTTGATAGGCGTAAAACCTTAACGGGTATTATGATGTGGTGCTAAAAAAATTTCCTTATTCGGAAATATCAAAAAAGTTGTAACCTTAATAAAGAAGTCTTTCGGAATCATAAGTAAGAATTAGGTAAGTGAAGAAGCAATATTTCATTAAACTTAATTCAGTAAAAATGGTTCAAAAACGAAATGAAAATCAAGCTTTAACTAAACATAAAAAAATATTCCGTTTTATGCTTTGGTGCAAGATTGTCTATCTATAATTTAACTAGGTACCTAACCTAAAGAAGAAGGATAAGGAAGATAATTATTTAAAAATTTAAAACAAAACACTACAAAAGGTGTGTCAAAATCGTTTGATCATAAGGTCTCCATTATGGTCAAAACTGTTTGATCCCCATTAAACATTGAAGATAATGAGTAGATTATAATTGAAAAACCTTTACATTCATCATTTTAAGTAAAAAGACTTCCAACTTAGTATTTTACTATTACAAACAGAAAAGAGCAGGCCCCTAAATAAAACAATAAAACCTAAATATTTTTACAAAAAATTTATTCGAAACAATGATGTTAATATTGGGCTTTAAATCTTATACCAAAGTCGTTGAGAAACTTGTGTTGAGTACCCGTCAGTTGGCCTAAAAGTCAAGTGGAATAAGTCATTTGGCCTAAAGTTTAGGCCAAATGACTTTAAATAAATGTTCCATGTCTAAGTTTTGTTCGTAAAAATTCGCTATGATGTAATGTGATGTTAATAGAGGACACCATGTGGCCTATTTAGTTAAATAGTATATACTATCATTTCTAAATACATTTAGTCTTCTTTTGTCTAACTATTTACTAAGGTCTAAAGCAGCGTTAACAAAGTGTGGGGCGCAACCCCCAAGGGTGAGCGTGATAATTGTTAAAGAAATTTGTATGACATTAAATTATTTGTTATTAACTCAATCTAACCAATTCCAGAAATATACCTTTATGTTGACTGTATTTTTAAGAAAGCAATCTACACGTGTGAAACTGTATTTTCTGCTCTGGCGGCTATGAAGGGTAGATAGCGTGTGAGACTAGATGTCACCAAAGAGCTGAGAGTTTCTCTTTATTTTATTACTCCTCGTTTTAGTAAACTTTGTGTTTAAAAACAATCAAATCAATCACACAAAGTATAACCATTACTTGAGACACTTTACACCACCAAACATTAGATTAGTGATTGATTAAAAACAAAAGTCAATAGTATCATGATATGAATTATAAAAATGTGCTATAAATGCAAATGTTAAATAGCTATTATTATTTTGTGTTGTGTCAAATGTTTAATTTATATAAAACTGTTTTAATTCGAATAATTTTTAATTTTTATTAATTTCCTTATGCAATATGCAAATATGCATATACATAAGTACACTATGCCAACAAAATATTTTTATTTAAATCATACTACACTAGAAGGGGAGTGTAGGGGTAGAAGATTCGTGGCGCAACTTCCTCACTTGGATGTAAGGAGTGTCACAGAGTAAAAAGTTTGAGAGCCACTGCTCTAAAGAATACAGGTCTCACTGCACTTTAGTTCCTGTGATCAGGTAAGAAACTAGAAAGCGCTAGTATCTTTTCACAATAACACACACACTCCAACTATTGTAGATAAGTTTGAATAACTTAAGTTTCATTTTATGCATTTAACTTTTTAAGTAATGATTAAACTAGTGCACCCCAATCACCCTCTCCATATATGGTAACAAGAAAAAATAATTAATAAAGTGCAACAAAAGTACCTTATTTATAATATATATATATTATCTGTCATTTGTATTTGTTTACGATTGTAAAAGCATTTAAATTTGCTGTGTAATGTTTAATATTTGTTATTCTTTCGTCAACCCAGTATGGTTGAGTAATATAAAATTGACGACATGAAGACCTCAACAATAAATGCATTCTTTGTTGCAATTGCCGTATTGTTGTGATACAATAATGTTATGGTGACTAACAATAAGCATCTTTCAATAGCACGTGGAGGCAGAGTGGCAAACCTTTTAAAACACTCTTTATAGGCCTCCCACCCAGCCGGTATTCGAAGCCAAACTTCCCCATTACTGGCAAACTAGTATATACCCCAATTTTCTTACAAATTAACATATTTGACAGCTAAAAAAGTTACTAGACCTACTTGCACGTATTAGTATTTTATGCTGTCACCATTGATATATTTAACACTTATAAAATAACGCTAATGGGTGATTCCACAAAAAGTGGTCCCAAGACCATAAAAATATAAACCCCACTAATTTAGTTAAAATTGTTATTACTGTGTAGTAAAATGTATATATTTTTCATTACTAATAATTTTTTACAAGAAAATACAAAATAAAGTATGAAATCAATATTTTAAATCCAGTCTAGATATTTTCAAATTATTTATGAATGCGTCTTAAAATGAATACAAAAGCTTAAAACCTTGTCTTAATGTCATTAGATTATCCAATATATTTAAAATCCCTTTAAGTACATAATTTTAGTTTGCATCAACTACAAAATTATAGTTTTTTGATATGAGATGTTATAACTATAAAATATAATAAAATAATGATAATTGTTACATGTCACACATGTAACCAAACATTATATTTAGTTAGATAACTATAAAAGTAATTACATCAGTATATTGAAAATTTAGATTAAAAGCATATTATATCTAAGGATTGAGATGCCTTATTAAAAATTATATAGTAATATTATTTTATGGAAATATTTAAAAAAAAATATCAGTCACACACTTAACAAATTGTTTTACATGTGTGACCACATTTTAATATGTTTTTATTATGGCAAGCAAGACTCAACATTCAATTATGAACATACATCTTTCTTTCATTTTATGATACTGAAGTTGATAATATTTAATGATTATTTAAGCTTGGTCCTAATGTTAATAAAAACAATTTTTTCTCAAGTTGGTACCTATTAAGAAATGGCTGAATAATACTAGTTGGGCTAAATGGCTGTTACTGTATTTTGACTCTCTCAAGACTGTTAAATGTAATAAAGAATTAACTGTAATTTTTGTTTGTTCATTATAGGCTTGTTTGATTTTAATCAAACGACTTAAATTTGTGAATAAAAATGGACAAAAGTGAACCCCATGTGAAAAAAAGTTGCAATGTCTGGTACACAAAGAATAAAGAAATACAGAAACAAAATGAAAAATGACTTAACCTACAAGGTATTGGACAGTAAGAAAGTAGAGTCTGTAAGAAAATAAAGAGTATCTCAAATGACTAAAACTGAAAAGAAACATTGCCAAATGGCCTTTGCACAAAGAAAACGTATCAGTACAGCATGAAAACAGGTAGACTTAGGAAAACAAAATGTTTTTACTAGGCCTATTTCCAGCCAAACTATAAATAGTTATTGTGTAACACCTCTATAAAAGTCTAAGACTTACAAAACTCCACAATCTCTGGGAAAAGCTGTTAGAAAATCCCTAATAAGTCTCCCAAACGCTGCAAGTAAAAAAGTTGCAGTTATATCTGGTCTTGCTAAACGGGTAGGAATACAATTACAAACAAAGATGTCATCTAATATCAATGAACTAACAGACATTTCTACATTAGAAAAAATTGTAGAAGACTTTTATACTAGAAGTGATATTGTGTATACAATGCCCGAAATGAAGGCTGAAATGGTTGTATGGGTCAGTGGGGAAAATAAGCGCATACAGAAATTTTATTTAACTATGTTTCTGGGAGAGTCCTATCAAATTTATAAAGCAGAGTATGAGCACAATATAAATCTACAAGTTTCATTATCGAAATTTTGCCATGGCCTATTCGTGTGAGTATCAAAATGAAATTCAATCAGCATTGTGGTCTCGTGAAAGTGTACAATTGTTTACTGCAGCAATGTTTGAGGCAAAAGAATGTAAAAAGTCCTACCTTATTAGTTCAGATACAAAAGATAAAGGCAAAGATACAATTTATGCTTTTGTTATGAAGTTGTTTGAATAGATTTTTGAAGAAAATGCTAACAAGCTTCTTTTAAATTTATCAAAAAAATTTTCTACATATTTCCCATGGCAATATTTTGCAACTAGTCACGGTAAAGGTATTGTGGATTGAATAGGAGGGAGAGTGAAATGTCTTGTAAGACAAAAAACAATGAGCCTAGAAGATAATCTAACAGTTCAGAATTCCCTCGATTTTGCAACAGTTGCCTCTGCTGTGATGCCATCAACTACAGTTTTGCATATTAGTCAAAAAGAAATCAAGACTGTTGTTGAAAATGATAAGCCATGGGAAGATGTACCTCCCATAAAAGGTATTCAAAAGGTCCATGTTGTCAAGTGTTCAATTGACAAAAACATTTACCTGTGGACCACAAACATGGCCGAAAATCCAAGTTTAGTGTTGGAGTCTAAAGAATGGCTAACAAGTGGCAATGGTGTTTCAATATTAGCTAATATTAACAAACAAAACGTGTTGCAACTAAGTGTTGTAGACTGGTGTGCTGTATTATATGACAATAATGGGTTTGCTGGAGGGATAATAAATGTTACCGATTCATATGTGCAAGTCAATGTTATGGTTCCATCAGGAAATTATTGAAAATGGCCTGCTAAACCAGATGTCTTGTACTACAATATGTTTAATGTAAAAAGAAAACTTTCTCCTCTGGTATTTGTTGGTTCGCGAGGCCACCTTAGTTTTAGTAATTTTAATAAAAGACAATTGAAATGCATGTAAAGTATCCTACTTAAAACAATTTAATTTCAACTTAAAATAATTTAGACTTGTATGTATTATATTTGATAGCTGAGCCTATATTATTAGTATATTTGCTAATAATAATAATACTAGACTGCTATTGACTATTATTATCAATAAACATATACTATTATCTGCTATTTTTGAATAATTTACCAGGTTATACATTTTAATCAGGGTTGACAATGTATATTTAAATTTAAAATGTTGTAACTTGTATTTTTAATTTAAAGTTCAAACTAAATTTGGTAAGTCACACACGTAACACTCAATAGTCAAATATGTAACATATATACATACAATTTTATCGCAGCTAAGATATGAATGCATCCATTTTGGCCCTATACAATATTAATGATCTTACTAATTAATAGTGGAAATAATATAAACTGCATAATATGAGCAAGTGAATTCACAGTAATAAAATTGTAATTATGTCCTTGTTAGAATGTGATGATTTTCTGAGTCACACCTGTAACAACATTTAAAAAATAGTGTGGAAAAACATAGTAAAAATGTAAATATTTCAATAATGTATTTTAAAATAAAGTTTAATATGTTGAAATAAAATATGATAGTTGAAAAATATTCATATTACACTCCAAAAATGTAATTGAAACTATAAAATATTGACTCTGAAAGTCACACACGTAACGCTGGAATCACCCTAATAGTAAGATGTTATAAATGTTGACCACATAAAAATATGTTTGTAATTTTTATAAGGTGCTACATACGTCTATTCGTAAGTAATTCAAGTTAGAGACCAGCATGAACGAGCTTAGACCACATTCCAAACAATAAGATTTTTTTTTTTAGTTGTAGTGTTCCAGCTTGTATTTTTAAGCATGATTTTGTGTAAGTATTATTTTTTAAATATCAATTTTAAATTATATTATTCCTAAAATATCTTTATGGTGAAATCAATCTAAACTAAAAAAATTAATTCAAACAAATTATGTATTACAAAATTTGAAAATTAACATTGTGTCTAAGTTCAAGAGTTCAAGAATTTTCAAATATTTCACGTTATAAGTATCGTTCCAATTGTGTGGGAAAAGCAATAATTTTATGTTGGATATATACATATTTATGAACAACGCGCGACAAGTCTGAAATGGGTACCTTATTATTATTATTATTATTATTATTATTATTATTATTATTATTATTATTATTATTATTATCATTAACTGTTCTGTCTTATGACAGGTCCATTCATTGCCTTGTTAAAATTGAGTCATCCAGAGCTTTCTACTAGAAGCTTCCTTCTTTAGATCCTGAAACTAAATCTTCTTTTCTTGTGTGAGTTCATCAATCAGTTAAATTCATGGCCTTCCTGGGCTCCGTTTACCTTCCACTTTGCATTCTATGACATCACTCAATAAGCCATTTATTATCATAATGTGTCCCAACCAGTTACCATAGAATTACTTGGGTAATGGTTCTCTTTCAATAAAATGTCCTTAGATTCTCTTCATTACTGTCCATCTACTTGATCTTCACTATCTTCCTTTAACATCACATCTCAAAACTTTCCAAAAATGTATTTTACTTTTTTCTTATGGTCCATGTTTCAGCTCTATACAAAGCATACATGTATATATACCTCTTTAAATATTTAAAGTAAAACATGAGCATGTTGTCTTGTTATAAACTTTTTCTTTTAATTCATTTTAATCACGTCTAATTTTTGGGGACATGTGTTATTTGGATAAATTTTTCTCACACTTTTGAACACAATTAAAGAAAAAAAGATGGTTAAATTTCTGTGTACAATACATAGTTTATTTTAATTGTGTTTAATTAATTGCCATATTGTTATCATTTTCATATAACACTCATAATAAATATATAATTATTTTCTATGATCATGACTCTGCTTTCAACTTTTCTTATGTCCATGGTTTTCAATTTATTCTTCTGAGTTATTAAAACATGTCTAGTCTAGATAAACACATGGCAGAGAGTCCTTCCCGCCTTCCTTCCTACAAATCTTGGAAAACAAGTCTTCCCAATGCGCATGCGCATGCACCAACTCACCAATTTAATTGATATAAAACACAAGGCCCAGACCAGGCCATCTGTTTTTACAGCTGGAGGAACACGAAAGTTTAAATTCAAACCGAGCCAATAGCTCCTGTTATAATGCACTGCTTGTGAATGTGGGGAATGCCAGGCCTCCACCGTGGTTCGGATTCCACGTTAAACTGTAGGTCCTCCATTTCATCTCACAATCACCCTACCATTACACATTAGCGTAAGTGTGTATAACCCGAACGGGTAGTAAGACGCGGTGCTAATAATAATAATAATAATAATAATAATATAATGCACTGAACATTATGTAAAGTTTAAATTAACCACAAAACAAAGGACAATAGTCTCTAATGCTTACATAATATAATGTAAACGTTAGAGTATATATAAATAGTTTACATGTTCATCATTTGAAGACAGTGGAGAGAAAAAATAAATATCATTGTTTTTGAGCTAAGAATATATATTTTTTTCTAGTGCTCTGAACACTACATTAATTTTTGCTGTTTTTATTTAGAATATCTATATTTTCCTAAAACAGAATAATTAATAATAACCTTCACACTTCTTTGAAAGACTGGAATGTGAAAAATCAAAAAATAAATACATTAAAAATGTTTGAAGCTCTTTCTCTAGAAACGGATTACTGTAACTATTTCCTACCGCCCTTTACCCCCTTTAAACCAAATTAGCTGTTACTCAATCCCAAGGGCTCAAGGGCTAAATATACCTAATAACCATTTGTGTTTTGGTACTGCTTGTTCAGGCTATATGCCTATAAACTAATTATGCTAATGTGTTAGGGATAAAGAAGGTTGCGTTTTGCAGAAGTGCACCCGCATTTGTGTGGAGTGAAAGTGGAAAACAATTTAGGAAAAACAACCCTCAGAGCACCCGACTGGGATTGAACCCTGATCTGCCTGTCATCGGCAACCAGTATATTGCGAGGGTGACCCCTTGACCATGTGTCCCCAGAAGTGGATGGCATGTCATTTGTTTATTGTCATTAAGCATTTAGTTGTTTTTTATTAACTACATCACATATTTAGTTGTGATAAACTTAACTCTGGCAACTATAATCTGATCGAGAACTAACAACAAAACAAAATAGAATTGTTGGTGCTAAGTTATTGTTGCCAATTAAACATAAAGCACATAGTTTAGATTGAAGCTAAATTGATATTAAGTTGACAAAGCCTTTAACATTTAGTGGTATAACAAACTATTTAAACTAATATAAATATTAGTGTTCTATTTGTGCTAATCATAAGAGAGGAGTTTTGGTCAAATGGGCTTCACCATAAGGCATAAGCCAATAGACAGCCCCAAATAATCATAAAATGTGAACTATAAATATAAATATTTGCATGATTAACACACAAATAACTTAACATGCAGTAAGAGTCTATTTAAAATTTAGTGGAAATCACAACAGTGGCTATGTCGTCTAAGTTGTTGTACTCACACTTCACTTGGTTGCAGTAATGAAGAAGTCGAAATTATTTTTCAACATAAGGTTATCGCTTTGTTTCTTTCATCCTTACACCACAAAAATGCAGAAATATGTACTATAAGTCGTCCTCCTTATTCTTATCTATTTAAATTATAATAATAATATCATTATTATTATTATTATTACTATCATTGACACTTTCATGCTGACTTTGGCACTTCTGTCAAGTAGGACAACAGTCAAAAGGTCAAGCGATCTGTAGCCTTTTAATCATCACTAACCGTTTGAATCCATTTTGCGCTACTCACACTTTAGTTATATGAGTCAGATAGTGATTCGTCGGATAGTAAAAAAGTAAGTGTAACCACACATTAGTGGGAGGAGATTGGGAAACAAATTAGTAAAAATATAACAATGGACTGAGATCCGAAGCCCAACTCAAATTCATCAGCCACCCTATAGAGATAAAATGAGACGTCTTTATTCACAAGCCCAATGATGACAATCCTTAATCTTTTAAGAGAACTATCAACCAGTTGAAGTCAACTTATTATATGATGTGATTCCCAACAAATTGGAACACTGATAAATTGTTATATTAATGTAGCACTATTGATTGCACTAAAGAGAAATGTGTGTTTAATGATTAGCACTAACAATTGCATTAGGTTTTGGCGTTAGTGATGTACCGCAAGCTGGTGGGCGGGGCCAGGTTTATGTCAACTTGTCCCTGAAAACTGATTTTGGCTTATACCCACCTCGGTGGCATAGTTAACTAACGCGCAAATTTCGTGTCAAGCTAGATTGCCGAGGATGGGGAGATCGAGGTTTTAATCTTGGTCAGGTGAACTGGGGGTGGCTTTTCCTAAATGATTTTACACTCTCCCTCCCCGCAAAAATGTGTTCACTTCCACTATATTCAACCTTCCTGCTTCTTAAACTATTAGAGTAATTAGTACCTAAGCATATAGCCCGAACAGGAATTAAGACGCGGTGCAAAGTATAAGTAGTATTGAATCTGCGGTGGCTGGAGGTGAAGATGACCAGGTCCCATGCAACTCCTCTGCTAGCTGCTAGGGTGGTCGGCCATTCCTGTGTCAGGGCAATGTGGAGATTCTATGAAGCAACGATTGTTGTGCTCCTTTCGTAAGTTCTGGTTAGTTTGATGGAGTTTATTGGTAAATACCAATATTTTGATATTTTTCCATCACACGAATTTTGTGTCAGTGTTTATGTCAAATACTTGGCTTTCCGTAAAAGTGAACATCATACTTGAAAAATTTCAAAAGATATTACATATTTTAAATTAACGCTGGAAAAAAAATGATGAGGATGAAAATAAAAATGAGGAGGAAGTTATTGAAGGAACCTTTTATATTTTTTTCATGCACACAGATAAATTAATTTTTACGAACATAATATTTCAACACTATACTAAGTTAATTTTTATGTGTGAAAGGGGACCCCCAAAATTCAATTTACATAGACCCTGGATCCTCTGGGTGGATCTGTAAACTATAAGTAAGATCTAGACCATAAAAGATTAGGATTAAAAATGTTTACTTCTTATCTCTGGCTGTGAGTCAGCGGCCTTATCTCTCAATCCACCCTGCGTTCTCTGACCTGCCAATAAGTACAGGCGTAGCTTTCCCTAGACTTAAAAAATTCTTTCTTTTTAACTGTTTGATAGTTAGTGAATATTTTTAAGTTAATGTTTAAATTTGACTCTAAGGAGAGGCCCTCCATTAAAATTCCAATATGTAAAGCTAATGTGCCTGCGTGGGTCACTCACCTAGTCCTGAACGTCCATATAAGGTATAATTTAACCAGTCAATCTCGATGGTACTGAGTCAACTCATGTGGTAAA
This sequence comes from Timema douglasi, assembly GCA_901482245.1. NCBI lineage: Eukaryota > Metazoa > Arthropoda > Insecta > Phasmatodea > Timematidae > Timema > Timema douglasi. The sequence goes on from CABEEJ010001485.1 coordinate 19,547, forward strand.
AGCATCAGTTTTGCAGAAAAACTCTCAATGGTTTTAAGACCAAATTAACTTTTTTATTTCTAGCACCGTATCTTACTACCCATTCGGGTTATAATATGCCAATGTATTAATTTCACTAATGTGTTAAGGATTAGGAAGGTTGGATTTGAAGAAAGTGTACCCACATTTGCGTTGAAGGAGAGTGGAAAACCATTTAGGGAAAAAAACCTTCAGTACACCCGAATGGAATTGAGCCCCAATCACCTCATCTTCGGCAGTTTAGTCTAAGTAATAGCAGTTTGAGCCATCCTTCGCAAAAGTAAGCCGCATGGAAACTTTATAAAATTAGGATATGCAACATCCAGCATCAAGCTTTTTTTATAATTCCTCTTTTAATGATCCCAAGCTAATTATGGCTAACCTGAACAAATTATGGCAGTCAATATATTTAAATAAATTAAGCCTGTGAAACAATACATTACTTATCCTATAAACTCATGAATAAACAAATACAATACATTGAAAACATAATCTTTGCCTAATCAGAATCGTAAGTTGTCAAACAAAGCAAGATACATCGTTCCAGAAATATGATGGAAAAAATAGCACCAAAGAGCTTAGATGGAATAATAGACTTTGCTAGAGAAACATAATTAAAAATGAACCTTAAAGTTTCCCAAACAGCATAATGCTTCACCGAGCTGTCTCACAATAAGTTGTTTATTTTAATTGTTCTGTCGATTATAAGTAAATTCTAAATTATACCTATAATTTTACCTGACTACATAGAAAAATTTCCTTTTTCAATCAGTTTTTTTTAAGCCCCCTTCCATTTTCTGGACCTCTGGTTTTATTATTTGGGGTGGTTCTTTTACCTGAATGGCAAATTTAAATGTTTATGCGGCAAAAAATAAATTTTCTAATAATTTGGGTAGATATTCACACAACCTCCTTCCCTCCCCCTTTTGTTTATTACATTTCCATTTTGGAACCTTAATACTTTTTCGTTATTTGACATGGTTCCTTTAAGGACCTGTCAAATTCAAATTTTCAGCCACACCATAAATTAGTGTTTTATTTATAATAGTTGTATCAATTTCAAGAACTTTTATTGCCTTGGCTTCTAATTTAAAATTCTATGAGGTCATATCTTGGAAGGGTAACCTACCTACTCAATTTCAATGTTATACTACACTAACAAGTTATTTGTATTAGTTTGTGGAATTGTGTATCCACCATTTCTTAAAAACCAATTTTGAAATTTCATATTTTCAGTATTTTCTAGTTATATGTGGTGTCCTCCTATGAGTTTGCCAATGATTCAATTATTTATCACTCCCAAGAATTTTTTTTGTATATTAGTTTATGAAATTCTTAGCCCCCTATTTTCCAAACCTTGATTTTAAAATTGAAAGACTTTCATACATTTCTAGTTGTATAGTAAATTACATGTGACAAAAAACTATGTATAATCAATGTTTTATATTTTATTTGTACTCTTCAGTACAGTAAATCCTCGATTTTATGGACTTCGGATTTAATGAACAGCTTTTGTCATCATCGATTTTAGACAGTGGTCGACACGTACATAAAATCTGGGTATTAGTGGTAGGGAAAGGGAATGACTCACCTTTCGCTGTCGTCGTCTAGTGCACACACACCAAAACCGTTTTCGTCTGGTTTCAGAAATGTGTGACAATATATTTAAACTTTTATGAAGAAAATTAAATGCAAAGACTGCAATGTTCTTTTAAATGTATATTATACATACTTTATCTACTTGGTTGTAATGGAAATGCATTATTAACACACAAAAAGAGTTTTTTACTTTTACTTTCCAACCCACTAATTTTTCACACCGAACTTATGGATAGGTTTTCCCCCAATTAGTATATAAAATTGAAGTTTTACTGTACCTGTATTGAACAAATAATACTGTTAGGTACATAAACTATAGCTACTTGTTTACATGTACTATATCTTATGACATATCCAGGCTATCTATATAGGTCTATTTATTTTAATGTAGTAGTAGATTTCCAAGAGTAAACTAAAAAATTGAGTAGAAAGCCACACTAGTGTAGTTAATCAGGACTAAAGCAAAGTCTCGACCTCTAATATCAGGTTGAGCACACCTCAATCTCACTGTCACCGAGCCAAATTTTACAATTAAAAGTGACTCAGCGTAGAAGAAAAACTATTAGGTATTTTAACAGTTTTAAGGAATTATTTGAAGTGTAATTTAAATTTTTCTCATAAAAATGTGTTACAATGTTAATTAGACATAGAAATATACAATTTGAGCACATTGTTTATTATTATTATTATTAGCACCACGTCTTACTACTCACTCGGGTTATACACAACAGTGTTTACTAATTAAAACATAAAGAAAATTGTAAGTGCATCATTTAAATTGTTGACATCAAATGAGATTTTTTTTTCTTCTTCAAAATCATCACCTTTACATATAGGTGGTGCTTAAAAAGGCTCTTAAGCTCACTTCAAGTATATTGCATGGATATTTTTTAAATAAATCACCTCTACTTATTAGAGAGGTTTCAAATACCAGTCAGGTTTATAAAGTGGGTTTTATCCGTTATGGTTTTACACTCTCCCTCTATGCAAATGTGGGTACACTTTCTTTAAATTCAACCTTCCTCATCCCTAGCACATTAGCCAAACTGGTATGCATGCGTAAGACATGGTGATAAAAAAGTAATATATATAATATTAAATGTACATAAATTTACTAACAATAGAGAGTTGGAAAACCAGTCTTTCCAAATAAATAGGCAACGTTATTGGGGTAGAATGATAAATCTGACATCCAATAAATTTAAGTTAGTAGTTCCCTGAGTCTCATAGTTCTTCATGACAGTGAAGTCTATCAGGCCCACAAATTTGGTTAATTCAGAAGCAGTTAAAATACTAGTTAAATACCCACTTTGAATGGCCTTGAGTTTCTTAAATGATATAGAGTGAAGAGCAAGTGGAATAGTTAATCTTATCTCAAGTCCAGATATTCCAAGAGGATCAAAAGGTGAACGGGTCTTCAGATAAAAGCTATTGAAGCCGGCTCCCCAACTACACCCTGACAAGACAAAGGACTTAGGTACTGGCCATACAGAAAATGATCTGCAACTGGTTCACATGATAACCTCAATGTGGCTTTCTGTGGGAATACCTGTGGCCTCATGGGTAAATTAATCTTGTTAAAAAAACTCCGCAAATATAATCATAAAAGAACACAAGCAGCAATCATCAAAGCCAACACCTTGGAGCCTCAACTGGGCATAATGTAGCAAAACTGATGATACATAGCACAAAGCTGATGGAGATATACTGGAATGAGCATAAGTCGACATTAGAAATATGAAAAGATCTTTCGCGTGATAGGGAAGCCCTTTGAACCGGTTCATTGGGAAATGTTTCATTAAATAATATATTTAATAGTGGATTCATTATACCAGTTAAAACTCTTTAATCCTGCATTCTGTGGTCTGGCAACTCCCGTGGTAGCCCGCTTCAGTGGCCTCATGGTCTAAGGTCCTATCACAGTAGACTAGATTACCAATGACAGGGTTTTCGAGGTTTAAATCTCGGTTGGGTGTACTGGGGACCCTTTTCCCAATGGTTTTCCGCTATCCCTCCATGCAAATGTTGGTATAAATCCTCCAAATATAGCCTTCCTCATCCCTAAAACCATTATTGTAATTAGTACATAAGGGTATTATCCAAACAGGTAGTAAGAGACAATGCTAAGAAAAACCTCCCGAGGTCCAGCATATTTTTAATCTGCTGCCATTAGTTTGGGGGTGGCCACCAAGATGGTGCTTTTAAGAATCAAAGTTGTTTACACCTGCAGGTAAGTATTTTGGTTATAAATGATCTTTTTGGCTTGTATTCTGGCTGTATTTTAGCCCTTAATTGTGTCTTCCAAGAGACCAAGAGTTGTGAAAAGTTGTGTATTATTTGCTGTTTTAAGCTTTATTCTACCTTTATGACATAGCAATAAGTATGTCGAGTGATATGGCAAGCCTAGGGATATATAAAGGGTTCTTAGGAGTCAAGACTAAGTGTGCCAGACTAAAGTGTTTCAACCTGTAATAGGTTTAGCTTTAGAAACCATGACTGCATATTATAGGAGGTACACACATGGAGCCGAGATCACTATATTTGAACACCTTGAAAAAACCAAATATAATAATATTTAAAATCTTAATATATACCTTGAAAATATAATCTCAAATTTATCAATTAATGTTAGATTGGAACATAAATGAGTATTCATTGTTATTAATTAACATAAATTCAACAACTCATTGCTTAGGGAGAAGAGAACCAGCATTACAGGTGGTGGCAAGCAAGCAGTTTAAAAGTGAATTAAGGAACCTACATGATAATGAAGGTCAAAGGGAGCCCTTGTTTTGGCATCTGTCGATCAAGTTTTGTTAGACCTTTAAAAAGTTTTAGGGGATTTTACCAAATACCAAAAACAGAAAAGTGTTTCGTTTTAGTGATGTAGGAAGTTAATAAGGTCTTCGAATGTGGCCTATGTAAATCAAACAAATGGTTTAACTCCTATGTCATTTAGTGAATATAAGAAGAAAAATTCAGCTTTTAAAAGAGATGTTTTCTATAGTCTTCATATACTGGTGTTGAACTTGGAAATTTTAATTCTTCACAAACAATCCAAAAACTCTATAACACCCCCAGAAAATAGCATTAGACAGAAAATTAAAGAGTGATATAACAGTGTGTGGGTATTTTTTGTTGATTGGAATTCCAATTAACCAAGTAAACACTGGAGTACAATTAAAATTGTATGATAGCTTTTGTAATTTACTCATTTTTTGACAATATAATAACAAATAGATAGCATTGATGTTAAATATCTTTATTTAATCAGAAAAAAACTTTCCATCATTGTTTTATTTGGTATGAGTGGAATACAATATTCAATAAAAAAATATTCCTTTTAACTAGAGTCAGATAGACCACTTGGGAAGCTATTTAATTGATCCTTTATTTTTAAATGAGTAAACTTTTTTGCATTCAATAACAAAATGTAATGGGGTTCATTATAGAAGACTTAAGTTTCAGCTTAACTTCGTTTAGCATTTCAAGATGGGAACGTTTAAACTAACTTACTTACTCTATGACATTAGGAACTTGAAAGTTCATTGCCGCACTGTACAGTGCAAGATGCTACAAGGTATAACCAGTCGTCACCTCCCGAGATAATGTGAGTAACATCGTGTTGAATAGGCTTCGGTGGAACTCCTGGTATCAATACAAATACATAAATCGCAAGAGAGAGAGAAGGAATGAACATTGATTCTCTTTTCCACCTCCCACACCACCCCCGTGATGTGCTCTCCTGGGGAGGTTGGCGGACTTGCAACCTCCCAGGAAACAAGAAACCGATGATAGGTCGAACTATGACATGGTATCACTACAGTCTACAGCCCCCCTTTAAGAAAGTTGATAAAATACTCGGTTCAACGTTGAGGCGGCACTCTCGGAGGGCAAATCTCGTTCAAGGTGGACATCTAGTCAAATCTCATTCAAGGTGGACACCTAGTCATGTAAGTAAATTCCCATTTCAATTTTAGTTAACTTGTAGCACCTAAATCTTTTTAAAATTCTGTCTAGGCAATTTAAATTGTATACTGCTTATTTTATGAGGTTCTTAATGTTTAAAATATATGAGTCATTTTGTGTATGCCCTAGCCCACTATTTCAAGTATGTTTTTCTAGAGAGTTAACAAGATAGTTAATTGTTTCTAGGACAATGGGCTTGGATAAATAGTAGCTTGGAATGGGGACAGTGTTTGAGGGTAATCTTTTATTGCCTTGTTTGTAAGGATAAACTATGGTTGGTAGTTATCCAGGGTTTATTATCATTAATTAGGGGACAACTAATTAACTTCAATTGTATTATTATTTTACATTTAGTAACTGTTATTTACTCAAGATAGTGTATGAGGGCAATCTTTTATTACCTAGTTTGTAAGGATAAACTATGGTTGGTTGTTATCCAAGGTTTATTATCATTAATTAGGGGACAACTAATTAACTTCAATTGTTTGCTTTTACATTTAGTAACTCTGTTATTCACTCAGGATAGTGTATGAGGGTAATCTTTATTTGCCTTGTTTGTAAGGATAAATTATGGTTGGTTTTTATCCAGGGTTTATTATTGTTAATTAGGGGACAATAAATTAACTTCAAGTGTTTGATTTTACATATAGTAACTCTGTTATTCACTCACTGAAGGTTTGTTCTGGTGGTACTACTTAGCTTGTATCCTATTTAATTGCTTTGGGCATGTACATTTAGGATGTGTTATCAATTAAGGTGTCTTCACGTTGCGCGAACTGGGCCATAATATTATGTTTTGTCTTTTATAGAATTTTTTTGTTCGTAAAGTAATTGGATCTCTGTTGTAATGTTAACACCTATAAAAAGACTAGAATTTATTTTCTAAGGGTATAAACTTATCATTTATAGGAATTTGGAGAAAAGCTCGCTTGGGTGTTGTGAACCTAGCGTCAGTCATTAATGGCCATTTATTTTCTTGCTTTCACTGTCAGCTGACAACGTACATTTACACAACGGCTCCATGCATTTCATTTATTTGGTTTAAAGAATTTTTGTGAGTAGGATATTAGATTATTATGATTTGGTTCATGCCTCAGCAATATTAGTTATGAAACAACACCCTGCCGAATTTTCTCGATCAGATAGGAACTGAGCTCATGTTATTTGCACTTGGTTGTTCATTTATGTACATCAACTTACTTGTTAAACTTTTTACTTTGTAATATGAAATTGTTTTTGATTTAAAAGATGTATTATATTAACTATTAAAAAACCATGCTTAGAATTTGTCTTTCTGTTTACCCTATTGGCTCATAAAGCATTCCTATCCAATAATAAAATCTGTTTAAACTATATCTAGCGAGTATATATAGGATGAGTGGTAAATGATAGCTGGGGAGTTTAAGAAATATTTAAGATTTACAGGCTCAGCGTTTACTCGGGAAATGCTGCCTTGAATATATCCTTATAAAAAATGAAGTTAGTTAATTATTATTCAATTTGTACCCGACTGTTAGCTATTGAGAGTAGTTGTTGAGACTAGGCTGTGGCAGTCAGAGATGGGGGTGAAGTAAAAGCGCCACTCTGCTTTTCTAGAGTGAGGCATTTGACTGGGTCATTAACCTTGTATAATTTTTTGTTTCACACTATGTTGACTTCATTCGCTATGGATCCTGTTACAAGCAAGTCGCAGATCTACCAGCTAAGCCAGGACCAGTTAGTCACGGAACTCAAAAGACGTAAGATTATCATCCCCGCTAAGTACTCTGTTTCCCATTTGTGGGCATTGCTGTCAAAAGAATTAGGTGAGCCCAACAATACTACTGATTCTGAAGGTAGTGAGGGTGAGTTTCTGGTAGCGAGAGAAGAGGTTCTGCCCACTCAGGTCATTGCTTCTGATACGCTGACCACTCAGGCCCCCAAATTAAATAATGTGAGTGCGTGCATGCTAGTAGTGTATGGGGGCAGTGTTTCTACTGCCCAGGCTCCTGTTAGTAGGACTCACACTCACTAAGCTGGTGAGTGAGTGGGTAAGGTGCGGCCGAAGGGAGCGCAAGTATTTTTACAAGTGTTAGAGAATTAAACTTGTTTTTGCCAAAATAAATCAAATATTTCTCCAGTAGCAACGTAGAGTTTAATTTTATGCACATTCTAGTATCAACAGATCTTGAATATCTGTCAAGGGTGTCCTGGAATTTTGTCAAAACTTTTTCTCTTTATTTAAAAAGTTTTGACAACATTCCAGGACAGTCTTGATAGATGTTCAAGATCTGTTGATACTAGAATGTGCAGAAATCTAAACTCTATGTTGCTACTGGAGAAATATTTGATTTATTTTGGCCAAAAAAATGTAATGCTATAAAAACTGTAAAATTACTCGCGCTCCCTTAAGCCACACCTTAAATAGAGTCGCCGTTTGCAAAGAACAGTCAGTCAAGCTCTGCATTATTTTTGTTTATGTGTGAACTAAATAAAGTTAATGAACTTCACCTGGTTGAGGACACCAAATTACTAATGCTATGTATCAGGAAAACTGCTGGTCTTCTTACGCGTCTATTCTCTGTTGGTATGAGTCAGGGCTTGTCCTGGGTTGTTATTAAAGAAAGGGTGTTTGGGATCCTTGTGTGTGTGTGTGTGTGTGTGTGTGTGTGTGTGTGTGTGTGTGTGTGTGTGAGAGAGAGAGAGAGAGAGAGAGAGAGAGAGTGAAAAAATTATCACCATAGCTAAATGAAGTTCAAGCCCAGCCAACAAAAATTGTGAACTTTATTAGAAACAGTGCTGTAAACACGAGAATGTTTGCAATTTATTGTGAAGAAATGGGGTCAGACCACCAGCATCTGCTTTACAATGCAGAGGTAGGATGGTTGTCACGATGAAAGGTACTTAAAAGATTATTTGAGTTGAGAAAAGAAGTGAAATTGTTTTTGAGGGAAAAGAAATCAGAGCTTGTAAAATGTTTACAGTGTACAGACTGGATCGCCAAGCTTGCAGACCTTAATGATATTTTTTCAAAAATAAATGAGCTCAATTTAAGTCTTCAAGAATCAATGACAACCCTTTTCACAGCATACAACAAGGTTGAAGCATTCAAGAAGAAAATTTTATTATGGCAAGACATGGTTGCAAAAGGAAGCTTTGAAATGTTTGAGGCAGTTTCAGATTTTGTTAGGGATTCTATGGAATCAAGAAATAAATCAAAAGTGGTTTCAAACATAATCTCAAACCATCTCAATGCACTGGTAGCATTTGATCTGTATTATCCTCCTGAAAGTGATCCTTGGACACAAAACATGTGGGTTGTCAACCCTTTTTTACCACAGGAAAACTCTCTTCCATATGAAGAAAAGCTCGAGCTCCTAAAGTTATCATCCTAGAACTTCTACTGACGACTATGAGTATGTCTCAATTTTGAATAAAAATAAAGCCAGAATACCCTAAATTGTGTGAGTTAGCGGTGAAGTTTTTGATTTCTTTTTCATCCTCTTATTTATGTGAAACAACTTTTTCCGCAATGACACTGCTTAGTACAAATCAGCTAAAACTGAAAAACTGTTTGCACTTAGCTGTCACCAAACTTGAGCTAAGACTTGAAAAATTGGTAGAAGAAATAAAAAAAAAGTCCCACTATGTTATTTTTACCTGGCATCAACTTGTTAAGGCTAATAACCTTTTTAAACACATTATTTTTTAATGAAATCTTATTTATTACTTTACTTTGTACCTATCTTGTTTGTTATTTGTAATATTCTTATTATTAATATATGTTGTTCTACTATGACTTGTTTTATTTCATATAGAGAAAAAATGTTTGTACTAAGTTTAGTAATTTGATTTATTAATATCAAATCCGTGCTTAGTAATGATATAATAACTATTTGCAATTAGCATACTAAAAAATCAAGTTTCTTTTGTCATACTATTTAATTATCCGTGATTTTTTTAATCTTTGTCATGCTATTTAATTGTGATTTTTTTAATACCTTTAAGTTAGTGGGACTTATCAAAACATACTAAAAGCCAGGTGGGCTGTGAGGTTCCTAAGGTTGGGAGCCACTGATTTAGTGGGCTGTAAATGCTCTGAGTTTCCACACCCCTGCCCCTAGGTAAATTAAAAGAGAGTTACACATTAAATATTGGAGAGTTATCAACTAATTGATTGCTATGCTTGATTAGTTACAGATTTATTGTGGTGGTGAGCATGAGCTCAAAAACAATCCATGGCAAAATAGTTTAAGTGCTTTATTCCTTGTGTACTATTATATAATATATATTATATTTAACACAAAGGTAATGAATTAATTAATATACTATATCAGAATTGAGAAGGAGTGAGGAAATTAGCTATAGTGATAAAAACAAACCACTGCAATTAGATAAGAATCAAACTAGAGTTCTGAATATACAGGAATAGCCGGAAAATATATTAAAACTACCTGACTTTTCCAGGTTTACCAGAGCCAATTTCCAACTTTTCCAGTCACTATAATATCACAAACGCTATTATATTAATGTCGCAACTTCATATAATAATATTTTTAGACACATACACATTCTGAAATTGTGTCATAAGAAAGGTTTAAAGGGTTTAAGCCCAAAGCAATAGCTGGTGGCTATTGGATAGTACGATCTAAGTTAGATTTCAGTGAGATACTATTGAGATCTCCTTCTACAAATAGTTTTTAAAATATTTGTGAAACAAATTATTTATTAGTTTATTCTTCCTATAAAGTAATCGAATTCATGTGCTGTAGATGGGTGGAAATACGATACTAAAATCACATTGTTGACCTTGAGAATTAAGATTTGTATATTAAATTGTGTTAAAAAAAGTTGTGGTCTGTATTAATGGGAAGGAAAATGTTATTTGGATTAGTGTAAATGAAAGTTGCCTATTTTTTTCGTTAATATATAAAAATCCTAGAAATTTGTTCAAATTCCCTGACTTTTCACCAATCAAGCCAATTCCTTTACTTTTCACAGTTTTCCAGGTCAATGAACATGCTGTCAGGTATGCCAGGCAAATATGCGATTGTTGAATTTAATCTGCCAGTATTAGGCACCATCTAATGATAGATGTGTGTCTGAACCCACCTTACGAACAAAATAAGAAAAATGACCTATAGTCAATTTTCAAGATTATATTTTACATTTTAGACAGATTTGAAGGAAAATCTCTCAAAAAATAGTGTGCATATGCATATATATTGAAAAACTAAGTATTCATTTTTCCAGGTATATTTGTTATGTAATATAGATATTAGCTTATAGAAAATGCCATAAATGTAATTAAATGTTACCTATTTTTATAAAAGGTTAAACTTACTAAATACTTAAGAAAACATAAAAATAACAACAAACCATTACAAGTACATTTTGTTCACCCTGAAAGGTAGCAAACTTAGCTTACACATTTACACTATGGGTAGCTTATAAGATAAGGCTGTAATTTAATCTGTCAAGGTAAGACTGCTACCTTTCAGGGTGAACGGAGTGCGCATATAACAAAGGTTGCACATGTATAGGCCTACTAATTGCCAGAAATGCACTATAACACATTAATGTATTTTAAAAAGATGTATTGCACTTGGCGGTTGTTGGTTTGAATTTGGACTGGGAAATGTGTGTTGCAGTGAGCAACTACATGAAGAAATATTGTGTTTAAAAAAACCCCATCAAACTAAAGGCCAAATCAATAAATAATACTCTAAACGAATATCAATTCATTGGTACTATATTGTATTTCCCTTTGTTTTAATAGCTAATCTATTGAAACACATTTTTAAACTTATGTTCTAATAAGATCACCTTCATGTGACATTGCTAGAGGAGTACCACTTTACTTCAATTAAAGATTTAAAAAAAAAGTTAGTTCCACTCAAATAGATATAATACGACTTAGATAGATATGTTATCTACCTAAAAGACAGACTTTATCAAATGCAAACATTTCAAATAACAAGTTTATCACAACTCAAGATAGTTCTTGTGCAAACTGTTGGTAAATCTAAGGACTTTTACGCAAACTGTTTAGGCATAAGAATTTTTGATAAAGAGGGCAAACAGTTACTAAATAAACATAATATATGATAACTTATTTCACCTTGAATAAAAAATATAGTGTGTATAAATAAATGATATCAATTATTTGAGATGTTTGATTTTGAAATCATAGAACCAATTAATAGTGCAATGATAGTTTAGAATTAAACTTTCTATCCACTTTAAAATCATAAATAAAAATTTGTGAGTAAAAAGTTAACTCAGTGGAAGACTTGTTTACAAAAAATATTTCTTTTTTTTAAGTAATTAATAAAATTTTTTAATAGTATGGATTTAGAATTAATTTGAATCCCTCTAAAGAAAATTATGTTAGAAAAAAGTGTAAAAAAAACACAAAATAAGTAACTGGTAATGAAGTTAAACTACTTGAACAATGATTTAATCCAAGTAGTAACAAAACTATTATTTTAAATTTTCTAAAACAAATAAAAATGAACTGAAAGCATTCAACAATACTTTGGTATTATTTTCAATTACTTTGATGCATAGTTATTCCAATGATATTTGTTAACATTATTTTAGATAAACTAGATATTCCACCCCACCCCCCACCCCCACCCCATACACACACACACACACACACACACTTTATCTCATTACCCATTTGGGTTGTATACATAAGGTATTGACCAATTATTAATGTGTTAGGGATTAAGAATGTTGACTTTAGAATATGCATGGAGGGAAGTTGGAAAACCACCACCCTCAGTTCACCAAACCAGAATTCAAACCCAATCTCTTCATAATTGGCAGTCCGGTCTATTGTGAGAATGTTGTCTTAAACCAGCAGTTCCCCTCTGTGGTTGCAGGCCCATTTGATGTTTTGGCATGTTTTGAATAGCGTCACAATGCTTGTTGAGGTTTTAGCTTTATATTTACTTTTTCAAATGGTTTTAATGATTTTGGAAGGTGCAAAATTCAAATAGAAATGAAACTGGTTAAAATGATAACAAGTGTCAAGTTAATGCTTAGGTTCCTTTTGGCTATCCCGCTCTGTTTTTTTAGGCTATGTGTACACAGCCGACAAAATGTCTAAACACATTTTTGTCGTTACAATGTGTTCAATAAGTTTTAATGTAAGTGTGTAAATAGGCAACGACCAAACTGTGTTTCAACCGTTGAAAAGCATTGTGGAGCGCCACAACATTGTGACGACTTATTTGTCTTAAAACTAGGATATGCCTAGTGCAAACAAATGGAGCTGTGTACACTGGTTACAATTCTGTCATTGCTCACCAAATTGTGCTTGGACCAGCCCACGACTTCAGTCTAGTTTTGGAATAAATATCACATATAGTGCCTATCTATCGTTCGATCGTGCTCCTTCTCCAATTGGTGTCCTGCTGAGAAATTGATTGCCCAACTAGAGTCAAAAGTTCACCAAAAGTGGAAACACCCATTCTGTAGTAGGAAAAAACTTTTCGGAATAACTCCTATTACACTCAAAACTTGTATAAAACGTTCCAAGTGTAAGTTTTTCACTGTATATTGGGTGTACCTAAAATTGATGTTCGCGACCTCGTCTTTTTGAGCCAAAATAGCACCTACTACTTCTACGTCCATTATGATAATGGATGTAATATAAGTTTATGGAACTTTTGTTTTTCCTGGCGACAAATATATTCCCTGTGAACCCACACACCAACGACGCAAATGTTTCGTCATTCATCTGTTGCTTTGCAGTTGCTAGCCAGAAAGGTAGCGACAAAAAAGTGTTTAGACAATTTGTTGCCTGTATACACATGGCCTTACTGAATAAGTTTACTGTGGCCAGCTTGCACCGCTGGTAGCATAACTTTTAACCAATCTCTTCCCCCCCCCCAACCCTTTCCACCACCCGAGGCTTGTTGTTCTATTTTATGACATATTTTACTCTCCGGCTTCCATAAGGTGTACTGGGGTAATTTTTTCTTGACAGTGTCTCCATCTCCCACCATGTAAATAAGGTTAGAGTTGCTCTCAATTAAACCTACTCCACTAGTTTAATGAAATGTAGAGGGCCCATGCGAGTAGTAGGACTTAGTGAAAACAATAATTTAAAAGTTAGAATTTTTTAGCTTATAAGTTAACAAGGGGGTTGCGAAGGTCTTGGAAAAAAAAATTGGTGTTAGACCCTTCAAAATGTTGGAAACCATTAACTCAGAACATTCGACAACTGAACCTGGTTCTGATCAAGCCTCATAAAGCCATTTATAAACCGATTTTTCACACTTTTTCAAATGAAATGTAAGATAGTGATAAGCAACATTAAAAAAAATAAGTATTGTGTGTGTGTGTGTGTGTGTGTGTGTGTGTGTGTGTGTGTGCATGTGTGTGTGTGCATGTGTGTGTGTGCATGTGTGTATGTACATGTGTGTGTGCGTGCATAAGTGTGTGGGGCCATAAAACAAAAAATGTTAAGCTAGAAATAAATAAAAAAAAGAAAATGTGTAGAATAATAAGGTGTTATAGGTAATTTAAAGAAAACTTAGTGTTAAAGGGGTTAATAGAAAAACAAAAAAAATACACAGTTATAAATTAGTAAAATTATGAATCATATTATTGTAAAACTGTGCTAATATATGTTTTATTTGAAGTTGTTTGATAGTAAAAAAGTAAATGAAGACAGGAACTGAGAAAGATATGTGACTAATATTGAAAGAATATCAATATCTTTCTCCAAGAGGAAGACAAGATTATTATGGTGCAATAAGGTATTAAGAATTTCTGAACAGGTTGGTGATAAAAAATATTCTCAGAAACATCAACAGTTATTTCAATATGTGATAAGATAAGAAACTACAAAGATTATTTTATGAACATGCCTTGATAATGTACGGCAAAGATTCCTTATAAGGCTGAATTATATGTTAAATCATAGTGTCAAATAGATCTTTATGATTTTCTTGGACATAATTTGAAATATTTTCTCGACTGATAATTAATTCTGGTACTAGATAGTGTGTATGACAAAATTAATATAAAATAAATGTTATTTTAAATAAATAGTATATAGATTTTTTGTTTTAGGTCCTCAATAGATTTTTATTAACCAAAGAATTAAAAATACAGAAACTTTTTATTTGGTAATGAAAATTGAATATAAAAAATCAAAACAATAAAACCTAACAAGAATACAAAATTAAAAATTAAAATTTCATTTCCCAACAAAGCTCATAATTTAAACCGGGATATTTGGGAGAGACTAAATAGTTTTATTCTGATATTATTCGAATTTGAGTTAAACATTTGAAAATAGTAAGTCCTAATAATTGAGGTTAGCTTAGTGGAATAAATGTGTTGACTCAAATGTTTTATTTTCATCATGTCTTGTTACTTGTTTGTAGTAAAAATGACGACAGTATAGTTTTATGGGATATGTACCCACATTTGCATAGAGGAAGAGTGGGAAAATATTTAGGAAAAATTACCCACAGTAGACCTGAGCACGATTCAAGCCCCGTCTCCTAGTCATTGTCAATCCAGTACAAAACATGAGTAAAACACCAAGCAATAAGCCACCAATTTTTGGTGATCCCCATGGTAATGGTGGAAACATAGAAAGAATATAATAAGGTTATGTTAGCATATGTTGGGGGAAGAGTATCAGGAAGTAAAGCGTAATGATAGTTATCTTATAAAATGTTACCACAGGCTTGACCTTTTGGAATGAAATACTAAAAAACTAGTTTTGAGTAAATGGATTTATATGATAAGATCAGCAAGATCCATATCCTAGTTCAATTGTAATGAGCTAATAATATTTTGTTTATGGGAATATTTTATTGGTAAATAAATTAGATTATAGTGATAAAACAAAAAAATCTAAGTGTAATTGAGGGCTCTTCATTTAGACAGGGTGGCATAAATGGAAAATATGCCAATATAATTCAAGTCTCATGGCATTAAGACTAGACACCAAAGTCCTTAGTCTGAATTTAATGCAAGTTGGGATTTTTTTTTACTTGCAGATGAGGATAATAAAAAATGTTTCTAATTTGAATTTAGTAGTCATTATCATATTATGTTAAAATGTAAGGTATGTCCATTAAGAAAATAGTTTAGAAATGAATTTTATGAATATCATTTAGAAGGAGCTCTTTGGTTAAGAGTTTATAATAGTATGCAATAATATTCATTTTATGGAAATTGTTTTGTGACATATTCTTGGTGAGAAATGCCTGGTAAAAGATATATTATTCCATTCATGCATTATTTATTTAGAAGTTGATAAATTATTGTCATGTACATAAAATGTTTGTAGACAGCACAATGCATAAAGAAGCTTCAAGAACATTAAAAATAGCTGCTAATAGGACATGTGGAGGAATCCATTTGTACAAGACTTTGGACCTGTCCAAACTCAGGACAAATAATAATATTAATAATGTCTAAAATGCACTTTACTTTCGTTTATTTGTATGCAGGACTCGACCTATCCACCCTGCAGAATCTCTTCCATACATATACTATACACAACACTACCCCTGGCCTCTCAAAGTAGCCCTCTATACTTCTTCACAACTAAATCCTATAACGATTCCCTATATTTTAAAGCCCCAACCCATCTTTTCCCCCTTTTGGCTTGAACTGAAGTTCACAAGCCATCACTATTCTTATAACCTCCCTTCCCCCTATCCCAATTATTTTTCTCCACAGCTTTCATTATCATAACTTCATACAAGGACAAGAGGGCTACAAAGATGCCAGGCACTATTTTGGTGCCATCAGAGAAACTTCTTGCAATACTTAGCCACCTAGAGTACACAATTTAGTAGATCTCCACCCTGCCAATCCATGCCCGCGCAAAGGTCAAGGACAAATGATAAATAGCAATCTAACATACTCCGATATTAACTCTGCCTCGACTAAGGTAATGAACCCTGTTGTATAAAGGCACATCACCATACTTGGAATGAGGAAGTGAAAAGTGTGGGATGAGGAAGTGAAAAAGTGTAGAATGGAATTTAGCATGGCAAAGTGTAAAGTGAAAAGGAAGAGGATAAGGCCTAATAAAGCTATAAAGTTGGATGGAGTAGAGCTGATAAAGGTACAGAATGTAAAATATCTTGGAAGTGTGACTTAAGCGAAGGGTGGGAGCAGAGAGGATCTAATAAGAAGATGGCAGCAGGAGTTGTTCTATAGGTGTGTGAAAGACATGCTATGGATAAGAGAAGTGCCCTTAGAGTGTAAAGAAGTGCTGCATATGGAGTATTTTATATCAATAGTCACATATGCAGCAGAAACATGGACTTTAAATGAAAGAGAGACTAGAAAAGTGGAGGCCATGGGAATGAAGTTTATGAGGAGCATATTAGCTGTCATGAGGAAAAACAAGATTGGGAATGAAGTTATCTAGGAAATAACGGGTGTAAAGGGAGTACATGAGATAGTAAGTAGTAGTAGAAAGGATAAGATAGTATTTCCTTCTCAGTGTGTGTCAGTGGACAATGCAATTAAGATCAAATAGAAGGTTACCATCAATATGTGACATTTCTGTCAACCCATAACACCAATATTCTTTCCTACCATACCCTTAGCTTCTTCATCCATTGTTATTCTAAACAGTTTAACTAATACTCAGCTCACAAGTTCAATAAAAGCTAAAAAAATATATGTAATCTTCACCTGCAGTTGTTCCATACACGCTGTGAAAGTCTGATAGTTCTACAGTTAATACAAAATTCGTGTTTATACCATATATGGATATGATTATACCCAAGTTATTTATATACAGTATGTACTACCATCCACTATATTATAGAGGTACTTAAAAGTGTTAGTATTAAATTTAGACTGTTCAAATAGACTTACTTACAAAGTGAATGAAAAAATAGGTCTCACTCCACTGCTTTTAGAAAGCACAGTACCTCAAAACTACTTTCCCTACCTTACGCTTCTATAACTTTTACAATGATGACAAGCAAAGTTGCAATGCACTTAATGAACCAGCCAAAAAAGATAAGCAGAAAAGCTGACGATGACACAGGTGGTGAGTGTATTTAGAAAAATATTTATAAGTTGTTAGAATTCATTTACTAAACGAAAGTGAAGTTACGCAGAGCCAACCTCATACCAAAATCATAAATTCGCTACCTATTTGAACTAAATTTAACATTTAGACCCATAATAAAATAATTCAATTAAGTGCTTTGATTGTAACAGTGTTACAATATAGCTGGTTGGATTAAGCTTTATTAAAGGGCAAAGGTCAGACATCAATGGGTTAGAGGGATTTAAACCACGAGGTAGTCAGAATTTGGCTACCCAATGATGGGTAAGTTTCTATTGTCCGAGCTGAGAGTTTACTATATGTATATATATATTTTAAAATGATATCACACTATGGTATATCCTTCACCATTCTGTTATCTTATCTATCAAACCGGAGAGAGCAAAACCACAGCATTCTCCATGAATCAAGTTCACAACATTAAAATTCACTTCCCTCTTATACAGCTAGTAATAATATTAATATATATTAAAAACTATTATTTGAAGCTTATTAAATATTTATTCTACATCATGCATTGACTACAGATCAAAAATGTAGACACTAGAAGAGAAGATATGACAAACGAAAATAAATCCTCATGTGTAGTGTACTCACCACATCTGCAAGCTGATGATACTGCAGATTCTCCATATAAATCCTCTCAGGTGGAGAACCCATAACTGACCCAAATTGTGGCTCAATCCAGCACTCTGTGATAATTTGTAGTTCTCCATCAATCTCTAGGTCAACTTCATTATCATCTGCACATTCTTCATCAGATTCACTAAGGTTATAAAAAAAAGTGAAAGTAAAATTACTGTAAAAAAGAGTTAAGGTAAATTATTCAAGATACAATAATGGTTATTAATAATAGATAACAAAATAAATAAATTGATCATAAGTATTCTTCAAATGTGTTAGGAAATTTTTTAACACCGCATCTTACTACCCGATTAGGTTGTATGCATACTGATTAATTAAGCTTATGGGTTTGGTATGGGGAAGGTTGAATTTAGGAGGAAATGTACTCAAATTTG
The DNA here is from genome assembly GCA_901482245.1 of Timema douglasi. NCBI lineage: Eukaryota > Metazoa > Arthropoda > Insecta > Phasmatodea > Timematidae > Timema > Timema douglasi. The sequence continues at coordinate 38,204 of CABEEJ010001485.1, forward strand.
CGTGGAGAGTGAAAAACCATTTAGATAAACCCAACCTCAGTACACCGGACAGGGATTCGAACCTCGATCTCCCTGTCATCGGCAGTCTAGTATATAGTGAGTGTGACACCCTAGACCATTCGGTCACAGAAGTGGTAAGATGAAGCTAGTTGTTATTTACTGTCCTATAATTTATTATATAAGAGTGTGGTTAAACAGGGTAGTAAGCTGTTAGAAGAGGAAGCAATAAATTGTTAATCAAATTGTAACTTTTTTTTTAACAAAAGATTTTGTTCTTGATCCATATTTTCTTGGGAATAGTTTTGGTGTTTTGAATTGTATAAAATTTGGTATTATATTTTTTGTTTTACATTCATTTTTAAATCATAAATTTACCTGTTATTTCCTTTAATTTAAACTTTGGTCATAAAATTTGTAGCATGAATAGCACTATTAATAATTTTGGAAAAAATTTGTTACAAAAAGTTCAAACAACAAAGTTCAACTCCAGTAATTTCAGGGATTTTCAAATGGTTGGTTATTTAACCATCATTGTTTCTGTACCAATATGTTCACAAAATAAAATAATCAACATAATGGTTTAATTAAGTTTATGCAATTGCCTTCTTCCAAAGAAACTATGTTTAGATTGTGTTGTAATGGTCACATGATTGGGAGTGTTGTAAGAATTCCAGAAATTTGATCAAATTCCCCGACTTTTCCATGATTTTTCACTGACCAAGTAAATTCCCTGACTTACAGGTTGATGGACACCCTGGTCATGTACTTGGTTTTATCCATATTTACTCTTGAACCTATTTTTTAACTTTTTTAAAACTAAAGTTCTAGATTCAATTTAATCACTGCCTCATTGTCAACCAGCAAACCTACATAATTTGCATAATTCAACAACTGGGACACATTTATTGTTAGACCCCCAGCGTTTGCTTTCAAGAACCAAACTGCTATTCAAGTGCCAAGTTAAATAGTTGATGGGATAAGGCATTTCTTTCTTTGAGAACAATGTGAATTTCAAATCTTACTTTAATTACTACACACATGTTACCCCCTGTTTCCTCCAAGCGCTAATGATCTTCATGTGTCAACACTCTAAGTAATAATAATAATCTTTCAAACACATTTTAATAGGCCTAACTCCCCTTTTTTTGTGCCGTATTTTGATCTCAACTAAAATACTGGACTTTTTTACTTTTAATAGAATCATCCTACTCTTTTGAAATGTCGAACAATTGATTTAAAAAAATCCCGATGTATTCACATTTTTTCTCCAGGATCCATCCTACACAGAAAATCTGATTTAATGTTGACCTGACATCTTTCTAATAAATTCGCACAAAGAATTGTTTACTATTCCATCTACATATAGAGTCAATCTAGACAGATGTATATTTAACCAAGCTTTGTAAGAAGTTAGAAGCGATTAAATATCCTTATAATAATTACATAGATCTTGTCTTCCTTTTTCAAAATTGGTATAATTATCGACTTTTTAATACTGGGCATTTTTTCCCCCCCAGATTGAACAAAGAAGTTTGTGAAACCTAGCAGTAATGGCCTCCCACCTGCTTTTACTAATGTTGCCAGAATTGAATCAATACCTGGGGCTTTGTAATTCTTTAATTTATACATTGCTACTACCAATTTATAGAGAGTAGGTTTTGGAACCTAGATCTCATCCATATGAGTTACTTTTTCTTCCACATCTTCCCTATCGTGCACATTCAGTAACTCGATAAAATAAATTACCATTCATAGATGCATAAAACATTACTATATCCTATATAAGACAATTAATTTACCACTATATGATCAATTCATTTCATGCATGCAAATATATAAGAGTCTGCAAGCATGGATTTTTTCACACGTTTTAAATATCTTAAGTTTAAAACCAATCAAAATGCATTCTCAATGTTAGATTTTCAATTTAGATGAAATAATAGTTTTAGAAAAATTTAGCAAAATTATTATTTTTAACTGCCATTCTCCTGCGACACCCAAGCAATTCGGATTGGGGATGTAGAGGCGGTGAATCAGTCACAATATGACACCTACATGGGTGTTTAAAGAGAGAGTTTAACAAAGTGAAAGATGGAGTACTCACTAATAGGACAGGTGTTAGGTTATAGATATGAAGGGGTAGAGGTGTTGCGAGCTTAGGAGGCTCCTACTAGACATATTGGTCATATGTTTACCAGTAAGTAAACCCAGTCACTCAAACCCACTGAATCGCGCTTGCCCTAGCATATACCCAGTACTGGTGGTATGGCTGTCGATTAAACGATTTCACAATGAGCGCTGGTGGTATGGCTTATCCATTAAGCGGCATCCGAGGCGGGATCAACCTGTTTAAGACACCGGTCACACCTAGTACACCTCACTCACTTAGCAGCTAATAGTAAACTCTCCACTGCTTCCTTGTGCGATCTCATCCTTGCATCAATCTCATGATCCTCTTGATCACCTGAACCAATCAGCCTCACCCAAGATGGGTTGAGTTACTGTCAAACAAGCGAGTATAAGTGGAATTGAGTGTTCGGAGTCTTCCTTAGTTCTCTGACAAATCATGCTTGGTTGCGGTAATGTGATATTTAACTCACGCCCCAGTAACTTGCTGACTTAATGTCTTATATTAATAAACGAGTAGATATGGGATAAAATGGGAGTACTATTCTAAATTACTAAGTTGAGACCTCACATATTATTACATTTAGTGATCTATTTAGCTGATTTAATTTTCAATGCCTCGTAATGGAAATGAAACTTCAATCGAGGAGAATTAAAAAAATGGACAGCAGTGTTGAGTAGGTTTACTAGTCGAAAGTAGTTTTAAAGTTCTATTACATTTTTAATAAGAAATTTGATATTAATTTTACCAATTTATTAAGTTACCGAATGATTTATAAGTGAAACTGCTAATATTATCTTAATCACATAGCCAATTCTTGCCATTGTGTTTTAAAAATTTATTTGTAAGTACATGAGGAGGAAGCTCAAAAATGATGAGCCTACAAAACTTTAGATATTGATCCCAAGTTTAAATGGCAACCTCGGCTCAAAATCTGAGAACTTGTAATATATAATACGCTTGGTGTTTAAGAAATTGGAACCATAGACCAGGACAAGAAATAATTAAAAACATTATTTTATTTTAGTCATTTAACTAATTGAATTGTAAAAGTATAAATAACATATTTTATTTATTATAAATTGTTTGTCAATGAGAACTGTTACAATTTTATTGCAATGTAGTTACTTGTAACAAATTAATGGCAGTGATCAGGAATGATATTAAGTGCAATATGTAATTGTACAGCGGCAGTAAAAATATTGATAATAATGGTCATCAAACACCTTCATTTAAGAAAAGAGTTTAAACAATTAACTAAACAAACATTACCTTCAAACTCCTACATATACCCTTAAAACTCAAATTTTAAGACAGCTAAAGAGTACAAGTAAACCCTCGTAAACCAATGTTAGTCGGTGATCAACTTTTCTCTACTGATTATCATTCAAAATTAATAAAATTACCTAAAGTATTTGTGAGTTACTCCGTGGGCTCAAACTCTTTCTGTTAAGTGTGTGGGATCTACAAACTTTCTATAATTTTCAATATCTATTGGATCAGCTATTCAGTGACCATTATGTACTTAGATTTTTATTTATGAAGAAATGTTTATTTTTAGGAGAAAATTTTAATACATTTTGCCAGCAATCAGAATCCACTTTAATTAACAGGGAAAACCTTTTATCAATGGTGGGCAATAAAAGGGCTTGTTAAACCTGTTTCAGTTTATTTATGTAATGAAGTATTAATTTGTCTAAAGTTGTCCAAGAAAGAATCCAAAATGTATGGTAATTATGCAGTTTTTTATTGGACTTATTGATGTAAAAACCAATTAGGGACAAAATACCAATATATATACATATTGAGCAAGAGATATTAATTTAAATAGTCAACTACTAATATATTTAAAATAAAAAGCAAATAAATAGTTTTAACTAACCTTTCTTTGGCATTTGGGAGTGTTGTATGAGGTGGAAATAGTACATATTGAATCACACAGGGCTGTACATCAAACTGACCAGGGTTGTTGCTATTCCCTGTGTTACAGCCCTAGAAAAAAGTTCAAAAGAAATAAGTAAATAATGCAAGAATATTCAGTTTACAAGTTGAAGCATGTTTTAGGAAATATTTAGGTGTGATGCATGTTTATCAGAAATAAATTTATAAATGTATAATTTTAAAGAAGATCACAAAATTTTATTCATTTGAAGATTTATTGAGAGTTTTATTGGATAAAAAAATTTAAATTAAACAGTGAAAGGAGGATAATCTATGTTTAACTCTCTTCTGCTGAAGGAAAGGACTGATATTTGCTGAAAATTATAAAACACTGTGTTTTTTTGAGTTTTAAATGTAAACTTTGAGGCCTACAATTTTCTGGTAAGTGTATAGGCCTCTCCCTTCTATCCTCTTTTCAATGTTTAATTTAATTTAACTGTTTGGCGCCATTTTTCCTTTGAATAAAAGTTTTTGTTTTTAATGGGTTAGCAAAATGCCATTGTTTAAATCATTCAATATTATACACTCCTGTGAAGAAAAAAAAACTTTCATTTATAGCCGAACACAACAATATGTTTTCAATAAAAAATTGCAACTTATCAGAATGAGCAATATCATTTTGAGTTACAACCAGTTATTTTCCAAGGCATAATATAAAGTGTATTATATTTGTATAAATAATATAATTGCTCATTTAAAAATTAATAAAATTTGAAGTTCTTTGAACCATTTTAAAAAAGCTTGATAGTACTTAAATGATAAAAAAAAACTTAATTTATGTATATACAATATTTTATTTCCAGAGATTTTCATAAGTGTTATGAAAAATGTGTAAAAGACTTTCAAAGTTCATAGCTCTAATTAAGGCAAGGAATATTACCTAGAACTAGTCTATAGCTATTTTGAAAACCACTCCCCTATTTAATTCAGTATACTAAACACTTCCTACAGTCAAATCTCAATTCTACGGCTCCGAGAATAGCGCCCCTCTCGAAGTAGAGACACTTTTTTGGAGAACCATGAAAAATGTGTATAAAAAAATCAAAAACTTAAAGGAAATCAGCCAAAAAATGTGTTTTTTTGCACTTATTTAGGTCACTGCGATTATCTTTGTGGGCGCTGTATTACTAGTAACTGGGCTAGGTCAGGTAAAAAAATATACACCACCTATCAGTGCCAGCCAATAGCACTTGACTCTGTCAACCCCCTCCCACAAACAAGAATAATGTTTCCCCTGCATGAGTGCCGCTACATCACGCGCCAGGCTTGTTTCCATTGTTATTTAGATTCTCGATTTGGTTACATTTTTGGTTTGATTTTGCGAAAAAATTTTGATGACCCACACTATTGTTTTTGCCATTGTTATTTTGATTTGGTTACGTATTTGGTTTGAATTTGTGAACAATTTTTGATGACCCATACTATGAGAGAATAAATTGTGAATGCAATGCAGAAGGAAGGCCACAATAAAAAAGGGCCATAAGTTTGAAGGGTGCAATGCACGCAAATCTGTAGCCGGCTAGGCTGGAGTGGTTCAGCTATCATAGAGCACAAAACCTGCCTATAAACAGACCGATGATGCATAGGAATGCTGATGAATTTTGCCCTGGGGCTGGGTATAAAAAACTTTAAGTGTTCAAGTGGGTGGCTAGACTGTTTCAAATGTTGTCACAGAATAACTAGCCACAAGGTCATCAGTGAAAGCGCATTGGTCGACCCAACACCGGTGAGGGATTGGATGTCCTTTCTTCAAAACATTCTTAGGTACTACCAGCTTCAAGATGTATACAAAGGTGATGAGCTGGGGATGTTCTACAACCTCATGCCAGATCCCACTCTCGATGTGAAAGGGGATAGTTTCAAGGGTGTGAAGAGGAGCTAGGAGAGCCTCACCATCCTACAATGCTGCAACATGAGCGGCAATGATAAGATGAAGCACCTCGTGATTGGGCAGTTCAAGAAACCCCAGGGTTTCAAGGGCAACATCCTGCCCTGTGACTATGATTTTAATAAGAAAGCATGGATGACCTCAAGGGTGTTCACAAGGTGGCTTCAAGGCTTTGATTCAAAGATGGACGCCACAAATAGAAAAGTCGTGCTCTTCATCGACAATTGCCCCACACATCCTGCGCTTGACAAACTCAGAAAAATCGAGCTGTTGTTTCTGCCAAAGAACACCACCAGCATTCTTCAGCCCCTAGACCAGAGGATAATCCAGGAAGTGAAGGTCAAGTTACCCGAGATGCTTGTGGAATCTCGACATGGGTAAGGAGGTCAAAACGTGGGACATGTTCAGGGCCATGGAAGGAATCGTCGTCAGTTGAAGAGCGCTGAGACCGGCAAAAATCGCCAACTGCTTCCGACACACCCACTTTGTCCTAACAGTCGACGAAGAGGCTGCCGTCTGTGTGCTTCCCACTACTGCCAGCGCCGAAGACCCAGATACCCACCGCCAGTGGACGCAAATTTCTAGCCAGGCCCCTCCATGGAACCACACCCTGGCACATCAACAGCACCTTCGTCTGCCCCCCTGACTTTAACTCGGCCATGCAACGAGGAAACGTGGCAGATATTAGCCCCAGACTGCACGTATGAGGAGTATATAGCAGCAGACAACATCACAGTTTGGCGCACCCTCAACGACGCTGATATAATCAGGGAGCAACAGCGGTCCATTGATGATGAGGGGGAGGGAGAAATGGAAGAAGAGTCTGAAGACATCCCCACGACGAAAGATGTCCTGTAAGCTGGGGATGTCTACTCAAGAACGTTAGCGAAGAGTTGTGGTCCCAGTTCTATAATGTGAAAGACTTTGTTGAAAAAACTGGCACTAAGAAGAAGCATGCCTCCATAATGGACTTCTTCAATAAGTAGGTAGGTTTTTTTTTTCACGTGTGTTGTCTAAAAATGTAACTTTTACGTATGAGGGTCGGGGGGTGGAACAAAATTGGTTCAAATTACAATAACGACCCTTTCGCAATAACAACCCTTCCACGGAACCGTGAAAGGTCGTAGCATCGAGAGTTGACTGTATATGAAAGTGACAAATTGTAAGCCATCCAGCTGAGTGAAGCCAAATAGCGTTTTAGAGATACATTTCCAAATGTTATGATATGACAGCCATAGATAGTTTTTAGAGCAAAAACATACATGTTTTCAGAATGAAATAAAAATTACTAAGATAGTCCTTAAAATTTTCTAGTGCCTCAACAAAAAGTATTTACAAATAAAAAGGCATAGATATGGACAAAACTGTTGATCCCTCATTGACTGATCTTTGCATGAAGATGCTTGAAAAACACACTTTACAATCACTGAACATTAAACCCTCTAGATGACTGTGTTACATTGAAAATATTATTATAATACAGCTTTAAATGAATCATCCTTGTGTAACAAGTTACAAGACAGATGTAACAACTTACGAGTTATGGCTTAATCGAATGGGGGACACTCACCGAACCTCCAAGCCGAGCTGCAACACACGGAACTAGCGCCAACCAACTCACTACAAGCAACCACCCGATAGACTGACGGAGCGTTCGACAGGCGCCACCTAGCGTAAAACCCGAGAATGGCGAGAAACAAAGGAAGATAGTTGCTTCTTCTGGCCACGTCAAGGTTCTAGGCTATTCGACACGTTGCTCGGCCCATCTCGACATCCCGTTCTCTCGCTTCTCTTTCCTTCCCTCTCCTCGCGACCCTCCCCCTCTCTGTCAACTTTAACTTTGTATATATAGTGGTGCGCTGGTGGTCTATGGTCACTTATTACACCACCAGCTTATCGAGGTGAGAACGGTGACATAGGGCAGGGGATTATCATTATTATTATTGTCTGTATCTAAATTATATTTCGGCGTAATAGGCGAAAACTTTCTATGTTATTGTTCTGCTCACCTAATCTTAGTTTGAATATGTAAACTTACTACGTCATGCGCTTCTCGCTGTTGTCAAAATTTCGTCGCCTTAATGCCGTCTTCTTGGGCTCCAGCCCTATTTATTGCGCCTATTGGCCTTATTGGTATATTTGCATTCTATTGAATACGCAGAGTAAAACTCTGCATCTTGGGCTTTCTTCCCACCTGGTATTAATTTATGAGTATGCTTAGGATTAGCTGTCTTCTGGGTAGATTACATTATATTAGGAGACAGGACTTTAATAGGATAGATTGGGACTTGGTCCGCTATTGGTCGTTATTATTGTATAACATTATGATATTTGTTGGGGATTATGAGCGCTTAACGCCTGTGTGTTACGCGGGACCTTTGAATATCATAAACTTTAAAGATCACCTTATTGGATTGGACGTTCTTTGAACCTAGGATCATAGACTTTGATATAAGTCAAGTAGGATTTTTGTCTGATATGTCATAAATTCCACCGAGTTCACTTTGTGAGCATTGTGCTTAATAGACGACATTTTCGGGCACGGGAAATAAAACGCCAAACAAAATAAACAGGTGCTGTATCGACTATCACCATGTGTTCTATGAATTTGTTGGCTCTGCGCATGCGTTCGTCAGTCCGGGATTGCAGCTGCCCACACACGATCAGTTTTGGCACACCATCACTCTTAAAAAATCAAACATGTTGGATTGTTCATTCCTGGAGTGAAGTGGCGTGTCAATTCATCATGTTTGGTGTGAATCACCCCACACACGGGCAGTTTTGGAATGAAACGTTGGAATGACACTCACGGCATCATGCCGGGAATGACCGTGTGGGGGCACCTTAACAGAGTACAGAACTGTATGTGTAATAAAGACGTATGGGTGCGTATGGGTGAGCATGGGAGAGGAAGAGGCGTGAAGAAGGGTACTGACTGCATTCCAATGTCGGCGCCACTGTTTACAAAAATAGAACACGGTGCCACAACTATAGGTAGGAAAACAATACTGCACAGTGCATTACAACTTATGAAAAGTTTGAATTATCCACCATTTTTTTAACATTGTTTTAATAAAAAATTCACGGGACCGGGCAAAAAAATTCAAATCAAAGACGATTTAAAACCACGGAAGTTCAAAATTTTCAGGTTCCACTCTATCTCAAACTCTTAAAAGACATCACATTCTTAAAAGAAACGATGCTTTATAATTTAAGAAAGAAGATGTTGCTACAGTAATTGTTGTATCAGAAAATTGAATACAAATTACTTAGAAGGTATAGTGTGTGATGTAGTTCGAACAAGCTGTATTTAGAGTTAATTAGGTTAAGAAGTCCCCTCTACTGTCAGTATTATATCTCCCAACAGTCCACGTGCTGCCCTGGATTTTACGACTACAAATACTTAGCATAGTCTCTCGACGTGACTATACCGTAGCTAGAGGTAGTTGAGATTTATGAGAATTATTGAGGGGTCCACTTTCCGTGTAATGCAGAGACTCCTACACCCGAAATACTCTTCCAGAATAATTGTCGCCCACACAGTAGACCGTATTCAAGACACTAGAAGGGACCCCTTGATACAACTCTCTGGTCTTTACTCTCCATGTTTGTTTTAATACATTGGCCTTAATTCAGGATTTATGTCATACAAAAATTTTTTTTTTCCTTTCAAGTTGGTCACTATTAGCATGGTTTGTTTTTTCTGGTTAGAAAAACCCTTGGTTACTAACAATAATAATAATGTGAATACCTGTCTTTTGATAGAATAACATATGAATATAGCAATTTGGAGTGTCTCATACTTATACAATTTTGTCTAATCAAGATTCTAAGTTCTGATAAAAAAAAACTTCTCACAAAACTGATCTTAAATAAATAACAATTTTTCTCTAAAGTGGCTATAAATTCTAAAGTATTTCAACTCAAACCCAAATCTCTCAAATGGCCTCCTAATTTATACATTTTGGTTAGCCTTGGCTGCCTGACTATGTCTTATGGAATTCAAATACCAAATACAGCCATCAACAATATTTACAACCCACTTTGGTGGTCGCATGGTTTATGGCGCTACTCTAGCAATAGACTAGACTGGCGATGACAGGAAGGAGATCAAGGATCAAAACTTAGTCAGGTGTTCTGAGGGTGGTTTTAAAATTCATTTTCATCCTTCCTCATGGCAAATGTGGGTGAAGTAACTATAAATATAAACTTCCTAATCCCTAAAAACCATTAGTGTAATTAGTATATAAGTAGATAACCCGGATAGGTGGTAGGACATGGTGCTAAAAAAAAGTTTACAAAAATATAATATTAGATCACCAGTAATCACAACTGTGCCCATATAACTTGGTTTTCCAGCTTGAATGCAAGACATGTAATGCAGAATGCACATGCCTATCAATAAGTTTGTTTTTTAGCACCCCATCTTACTATCTATTCAGATTATATGCATATGTACGAATTATACTAATGTGTTAGGGATGAGGAAGTGTTCCCTCATATACGTGGAGCAAGAGTGTAAAACCATTTAGGAAAAACAGACCTAAGTACACCCAACCAGGATATGAACTCCGATCTCTCCGGCATCACCAGTCTATTGCAAGAACAACGGCATTGACTAGCGGCCACTAAAGCAGGATATCTATGTTCTATCAGTTTTCTTAAGATTTTGTATGAACTTGGCCTACTTTGATATAAAGAACAAATGTTCTGCTAATTAAAGTCAATAAAAATGTCTCATATCAATCTTATACTTAAAACATTTTCAAAGATTTAGACTTGGAATTCATATGTAAAGTGAAACTTGGATCAGTAGGTAGTGTATCTGTTTATTAAGCTAAGGGTCCCGACATGGCCAAAAAATTTATCATTGGTGAACTGTGGGTTTACCCTTTTAATGATGAATTAACGGCCAGAGACTGGGTGTTGTGCCTGACCCAATTTTAAGTTAGATTATAAGGCATTTGAAGCTACAACAGGCCTAGCAAGCCAGTAGTGGAAAATCTATGGCTTGAATAAAAACTGATACAGGCCAAAGGCTGGAAACCTTAATGAATGTAAAAAAAAAAAAAGTCAAATTATTATTATTATTATTAGCACCGCGTCTTACTACCCGTTAAAGTCAAATTAAAATTAGTATTTGAGAAAAACTAGATTCTTTAATCTTTAACTTAAATACAGTGGTTAGGTTCACTTATATTATTCAGTAAACATACCTTCATCTGAACTTCCAGAACCATGTTGATGATTCCCGCTGTAGAATGTGCAAAGCAAAATCCTTCTTGCAGCCGCATCCTGAAAATGTATAATAGCGCCTATTAAAAATATCGATAATTGTGTGATTTATATAATACATGTCAATCAAATGGCAAAGCATTATTTAACCAAATGTGTTTGAAGTAATCTAAGGTCCAAAACATAAATAAAAAAAGTTGATAATTTTTTTACATGTACTTATTCGAGTTTTTTAATATACCTAAGCAGTGAATTTAGTTTCCTTTTAAGATCCTTGCTATGAGAACTAAAGAGTATAGTATTTTGAAACATTTATTGTTCTTATTTGTTGATTTATTGATTCATTAAAAGTATTTGTTGTTGTTAACAATTATTTTAACTGAACTTATTGAACTTATAGGGGCAGTAGGTTTTTCTAATTGTTATGCATTTTGTTTTAAGGCTCAAGTCTTGGTGCTTCATTTTCTTTGACTGAATCCATTGTGTGTTTGAATATTGTTGCAATTAATATATCTTCAACATCCTTTTTAAAATGAAGCAAGGTGTAAAAAAATTGAATTCCTTTGTATATTTTATTTGAGAATTAATAAATAAAAAAAATCAGAGGTAGTTTGGTAGAGTGAATGTGGTGAATCTGCAAAAATATATCTTTCTTTAAATTGTTTGTTGCAGCAATTTGATTGTATCGTATGAGTTGTTGTGCCATATGTTAAAACCATTGTTAAACATAGAAAAAATGTTTGCACTAAAGAACATTCTCATATCTTTGACAAATTTTTAGATTACAGTTTCAATTGATGGTTAACGTTCGACCAGACTGATTCTAAAAAACACCAACTAATATGCTCTTACTTTAAACTGCACAGTAAATGGTTACATCATTGTGTAAGCGCCTTTCTAAAACATACTCTGGTGAATAGAAACATTGTGAAAACACGTGGTCTGTTTATTTACACATTCTGTGATGAATTTCTTCATCGCCGATCAAAGATGGCCACAGCGTTTTTCTTTTATCCACATATTATTGCTCGTAAAGCGCTCCAGAGGACAGCTGGCGCTATCTACTCGGCATTCAGTGTGTTATGCCGAAAGTTAAGTTGGTAATGAGCGAAGAGGGGTGTGGCAAGATGGCTGGGTCGAGTTGAGATTGGGAGTGAGTAAGTTGAGGCGAGAAATGCTGGATGGGAGCGGAAGGAAAATGGATCGCTGGACGTACTTCGTGAAGGTTGGATGGAGGAAAGTAGGGGCCTCCATTATGTGATATTGGATTTATGAAGCAAGCTCCATTGCCTCGTTTTTTTTTCTGAAACTCCTCTGTTGGCGTTTAATTTCTTCTCGTTTCCTTGGTGCGTTTTGGTGCTTCGGCGAGCCCCCCCTTTTGGGTAAGTGCTCTTTTTTATTTTTATTTTTTGTATCTTTTTTTGTTTTGCTCTGTGCATACTTATCTCCCGCTTTCCTATTTCAATTCTCTGAACCTTAATGTAGGGATAGGCTGTGCTTTTTGAAAATCCCTGTAGTGACTTGGATTCAAGTGGGTGGACCTCCGTAATTGGGCAGGCGGCAGCAAGTTACGTGCCCGATTCATGTACGTAATTTATAAATCCCCCACTGCCCGTCTGGCAATGTCATTGGTGGGTTATGTATTGCACATGGAGGAGGAAGGAAATGTATAAGTGGAAATTGTACTACGAGAACTAGGGTAGGAGGACAATGTATTGCACATGGAGGAGGAAGGAAATGTATTCGTGTGTATTATGCTGTAGTAACATGTGTGATGTTATCCAGGGTCTTCTCTCCCGCCGCCCCCCCGGGCTAAGTGGATGCCCTCCTCATCCAGTCCCCAGACTCTTCGCCTGGAGGGATGTGTGGGAGCTATTGGGATCCCCCCCCCCCCCATCTTGATTTCACGGGAGGAGTTCAGGACCCCTGGTCCCAGTTTGGACGGACAGACCGGGCGCAAGCCACACAAGTCGCCAGGGCCGTCCTAGACGGACCTGTCGTTTTCACTGCATAGTTACCTATGATTTATAGACACTATAACTTTTCTAGGAGTGCATAAGCACTATATCATTTTGTTAGGTGTTCATAGACACTTGTTGATTTTGGAAAGGTGCACAGTTACCTATGATTTATAGACACTATAACTTTTCTAGGAGTGCATAAGCACTATATCATTTTGTTATGTGTTCATAGACACTTGTTGATTTTGGAAAGGTGCACAGTTACCTATGATTTATAGACACTAACTTTTCTAGGAGTGCATAAGCACTATATCCTTTTTTTATGTGTTCATAGACACTTGTTGATTTTGGAAAGGTGCACAATTACCTATGATTTATAGACACTATAACTTTTTTAGGAGTGCATAAGCACTATATCATGTTGTTATATGTACATAGACACTTGTTGATTTTGGAAAGGTGCACAGTTACCTATGATTTATAGACACTATAACTTTTTTAGGAGTGCATAAGCACTATATCCTTTTTTTATGTGTTCATAGACACTTGTTGATTTTGGAAAGATGCATAGTTACCTATGATCCATAGACACTCTATAATTTAGTTATGATTTATGATTTATATACGCATTAACTTTTCTTATGTACCTGGTTTTACTTAAATTACATCTGCTTAAAACTCATGTTGCTATTCGGTGATTTACTGAAGTCAACTAGCGGGTTATGGAGAGGGGCAGAACTGAACTTTTCTCGCGGTCACCGCGTATGGTGGCAGCCTAAAGGTTAACTTACGATTAGTTTGCCGGGTCTTGGTTCCCCGTGTCAAAAGACCAAGTGGCGCCCATTCGTATCAGGATGCTTCCCTGATGAGTAGTGTACTTATGTCCAGCCCTTCGCCGCATCCCGTCAGTTTCGCCAACCTCAACCCACCCCCCAACTCATACTGTAGCCGGCCGGGTACTCTGTAGCGTTATTTCCGGGAAATCGCGTTACAATTTTGAAAGAGTAATGTTTTTCAAAAAGTATCTAATTATTTTAATGCAACACCAGAACACATCTACATATCTACACTTCACTTCTTGTTTTGCTCACTTGACTTATCTTGCATTTTGGCAGAAAAAGCTCAGCCGAGTATGTTAACAAAAAATTGAACTTTTTTTTGTAATAAGTAGCTACAAAGTTGATTTTTTGTGAAGATCTGTTTACTCTTGTTTGAAAAAGAAGTTATCTAATTTACTGATGTTTCTAAATTTTTAACATTTTCATAATAGTTAAAATAATGTCCCTCAATAAAAAAAATATTCAATCCTTTAAGCCATTTATAAAATATAAACACAAATGGTTATTTTGACAATGGAATGTACAAAAAAAACTCGCTTTGGCGGCTGCATGGTCTAAAGCACTACTCAAACAATAGAATGTAATGTCGAAATCAGGGATATCGAGGTCAGATTGCGGTCACATGTACTGAGGATGGTTTTTACTTAAATGGTTTTCTACTCTCCCTCCACAGAAATGCTGGTATACTTTTTCTCAATTCAACCTTCTTAATACATAACACATTAATAAAATTATTACATAGTTATATAAGCCCAACGGGTAAAAGATGTGGTGCTAAGAAAAAAAATTGATAAATATTCGCTTGTGTGATTAACACTATAGATCCAGTGCATTCAACTTCTGTTATACTCCATTATTAAGCGTTTGGCCAAATTAGGGATTTATGATAATTATGGATGCCTACAATTTCCAAACAATGCCACTTAACGGAATACAAATTGGGATAGTGATTTAATTTTATTATTCTTAGTAATGTAGCAATTTTCATAAAAGAAACGTACATATCTGTTTATTTAGCTTATTGAATATATCTTCAGATTAAAATTAAATAAAACCAGAATAACATGTTTTGAGACAGTCACCAAAGCACACATATCAAATAAAATTAATCAGTACACCATTATTATTGATAAAGTCTATAGTTTTGTAGTTTGTTTATTTTAATGCTAAATTTAAAGTAAAGCCTTTATAAAAACAAATATTGGAAAACAGCATGGAAATGAATTTAAAAGAAATTTACTTTGAGTGGTGTTGGAAACAATATCATGAAAGTGTGTACAACAACTATTAGTAAGATGCAGTGCTAAAAAAAACATTAAAGCTTTGCCATTATGGTTAATTCAGTGATGCTAATGTACACACAGCTGAGAAGGTCTCTTTTATATAGAATTTCCTCATTATGTATTTATAAATAATGAGAGTTAAACTTTTAAATATACATTTTTTCGATCAAACAATGTGACAAAATCATACTTACTTGGTTATAGTAGACAGTATACGAGCAATTGCTGATAAGCCCAATGAGCAGCCTAGTCCATTCTGAGCTGCCCACACCCAGCGACGATGATGCAAATAACGAGATAAAGTAGTGAGCAAGCCCCCACCACCACTATTATTGACATTTGAAGTTCCTGGTAAAACTGGTTTTGTAGGTGGTTGTGTGCCATCCGGAAATACAACTGTGGTAAAGTCTGTAGGCATACGCTCATACCTATAATAATAAATAAGTTAACCTAGTACACTTTGATAATATAAACTAAATACCAACACCATACTAAAAGCCTCAAATAAGATAATTGGAAACTGTTCAAACAGAAAGAGAAAATTATTTCAATCATTGATTTTATATAGAAATAAATATCCTAACTTTACAAAGAGCTCCTCTTATGGAGATGGCCAATTCATTTAGCTTAAGAATGGATAACTTTCTAGATGATGAGGTTAAATAAGTTAAAATAACACAGCTAGAAACTTTTTTATTAATTCCGTCAAAGTCAATTAAATTTAAAAAAACAATGTATCATTCAGATCTAGTGTGATGTTCTAGATATTTAAGGTTCATATTTAATCAAGTTAAATGTAAAGATGTATTAAACTTTTAACTGTATGTTAAACCAATTTTATATAAATTGTATTTGTACTGAAATCCAAGCCCGTAGAAACAATGTGTAGTATTACTTTTAGCCACATGAAAAAGTGTTGGCTATTTATTGGTGTATTAAAGTCTAAAAGTTCTATATATTATCAAGTATTTCAAATAAATACAAATTGAAGTTTTGGACATGATCATAACTAAGATAAGACCATGACACTGATCTGACACAGATAAAAGATAAGTTTTAACCATAGTTATGATATATAAAAATAAGCTCAAAATGACATTCTTTCATATTAATTTCAAATAGGAGTTTTTTTATGATACGTGTGTTTGGTTTTATAGGATTGGATTGAGCAGTAGCGATCAATTTTCTTCAAGAGGCAGCCATTACCTCTTTGTCCAATGCCAGCAATGTCAAGTAAGAACTATGTTCTCCTTTTCATTGTAAAGGCCATATTGTGTTTGTTCCCTTTTATATGTTTCTACGCATTTCTCCTGTAACTTCTTCCAAATAAAGCACTGTTCCTCAAATAGCGGAAAAAAGTTAATACAATACAAAAGTGGGACTAATAAAAAATGTATATATTAACTGAAGAATTATGAAATTACTTATTCATAGGTTTAGGAATAAAAATAAATTTACGAAAATGTGTATAGGCATTCACCTGTTTGGTGGATTAAAAAACAGCTGTGAAAATAATGTGAAATCCCACCTATAGTGCATCTTGTTGGGATTCAAATGAATTTTAATTCTGATTTTGGAGGTGCATCTCCCAAGTTTAGCTCAACACAAAATAATTTAAAATGTTTACCTTATGAGGATTTTTTCAATTGGCTTTTCAAGTATAACACAGCAACTAATATCTGCACAAGTTCTTAGTACAGGAGAAGTTTTGTGATGGCTGTTTAAAGATAATCTAGCCATTGAAACCTTGCGCAAAAGAGGTTCCTTATTGGCAGGTCGTTGAGGGAAAGTCATGCGAGAAACACGCTCTTTTAATTGTTCAACAACCTGAAACAAATTTATGTGTGTGCAATATAATTATGTATACATACATTCAAATTATTAAAGCAAATATAAGGGTACACATACCTCATGCCTAAGACGTGCAGGAGTCCCAACCAGAAAAGCCACATTTATCACCACACAAGGAGGTTTAGATGTTACTCTTATCATATAGAAAGAAAAGGGTGGTTTGTCATTTTCTCTGGAAAGAAATAGTATATTACAGTAATATGTACATGGTGGAGTGAAAAAATAAATAAATGTAACATATAATATTGGCCAATCAAGTTATTTCAAGTGACATTTATAGTAAATATGAATGCAAGATGCTGATTCTTGCATTAAGGAAATTAAATATGTCACATCAAAAAAAGAGTGTGGTTTTCATGAAAAGTTATAGACAAATACTATACATTATATTTAAAATTCTAATCACAAAGGTTCTCTAAAATATAAATCACTTCCATATAAAAATTGTGTATCCTTTTGAATGAGCCTTATTTTATTTAATAACTATTAAAATAAGGATGGATAATGTAATTGGCATTGAATATAGGCATTTTATCCCATTAAGGCTAATAATAAGTAGGTACATCCATATAGTAGACCTGATAAAATTTGTAGCATGGCTGTTTCAATACAATATTAGTCAAAATCTGAATTTGAACTAGTCTTTAGGTGTTAGATAGGCCCCTCAAGTTCAAATGTTCAATGATCTTAAGTATGATAGAGACAAAGACTGGTAACCAGTTGTTTTCTTTTTTAACACAATCAACTTGGTACTCTAGAAAGTGTGTTTTACCATAGCTAAGATGCCTAATCTGCAAACAAGTTCACTCATAAATTACTATAAATGGTTTTGTCTGAGCTATGCATCATCTTCATGACCCATAAAATATTTTCTTGACTTTCATAGTTCAAGAAACAGTTCTAGGTTGTAGCACTTTTAAGAAATAGACAATATTTTATTTTGATTAATTGTTGACACGAGTTATATATGCTTCATACCTATTATCTGCATTTGTCAATAATTCAAACATTGAAGCTCTGAATTTATAATTATAATTCTGAGCTCAAACAAAGCAGTAAAGATAAAAAAAATTGTAATTATTTTGAATTTCAGTAAAATAAAACTCAAAGAAATATCTTTTTTTTAAATTATTTTGTCTTTTATATAAAAAGTTTAAAAATGTTATTTTTTAATAACTAAACCATGAACACGCACGGTTAAGGATAAGAAAATAATTCAACTAAACACAAAAATGGAAGTATAGTTTAAATTAGGAGGGATAGCCAGCACACTTACCTAGGTGATATTGGAGTATAAATTGTTTAGCTATAGCACTAAAAACCACATAAACACATTTTTTAAGGAAGAGCTTTCACTGTCACAGAAAGCTTCATCAGGTCAGGAGAGTAGACTGATGCTTTTGGTTGAACTGTAAGGTTGACTGTCCACAGCTGACTGTTTTTCAGTTATGACATCACTGTATAGATAGCAGCACTATGAATAATGTTATATTGAATGTAATCATTGAATAGATAGCAGCACTATGAATAATGTTATATTGAATCTAATAATAAGTGTGCTGGTAGGAAGGAGAGGAATTATCTAAGGTTGAGGTTGGGGGCTTGTCTGGATTTGATGATATATTGATGGGCCAGTTGTTATATCTAAACAATTTCTACTCCAGTATCACCTAGGTAAGTGTGCTAACTATCCCTCCTAATTTAAACCAAAAATGGAAGTATGTATCTTCGAAACTAAAAATTCAAATATTCTAAATCTTGTTACTATTCTATAGTTGATACTGTGGTACTCTGCTCATTGGGAATGTGTAAAGTGGGATTAAAATTACACAATGAATAATGTTTGTTTTCCATACAGACATCCATACCTATAAAAAACAATGGCTGGCTTAAGTATTGTATCCTGTCCAACAACTATAGAATTATGTCCACAAGTTAGAATTATGCTTGCAAGTCCAGACCCATCATTTAGTTAGGTCAATAAATTTAACAGTCAAAGCCATAAAGAATTTCTAGAGAAAAAATGTTTTTGCTAGATTTGCCATTTTTGGGATGAGGTCAAGGAAAGAGGTGATGACAAAGGATTTTTCAACTCTTGATAGATAGTAGCATAATGAAGTAAGTTTTATATAACTAATGAACATGTCACTGAATTAGTTGAAGAGCTACTTTTTGAATATGTCAAGGGGTTGATTATCTGTGAACGTATTACAAAAAATTATTGAATAAATATTATAAAAATAAAAAGCATTAGGTATCGATTATAGCAGTCAAGACACATTTATCATATGCCTACTAACTATCCTATTAGTCATTTTCAGTAGGTTTTATTCCAAACAGCAACCCCTCTTATTGCTCTTTTCCACTAAAACAACTTTCCTCTGTCACACTATTAGTATTGTTGTAAACTTCATCCTGTATTGAAATTTGCATCTGAGAACATACAGAAAATCACTTTGCCTAATATATTAAAGTAAAATTAATAAACGAAGATCTTCACTATAAATAATACAAATTTAAAAATACAATTGTTTAAATCAATACTTTTAACACACACAAAAAAACTCTGGTTCTAGTTTGATGACTAATGTTAATTTAAAAACAAGGGATTAGGGTGGGTTGAAACAAGGAATCAAAGAGGAAAAGCATTGTCACTGTCGTCAACCTTTGCTACTACCAAGTAGTAGTTTGAATCATCTTTATGTACTGATCGCCTCATTGAAAGGTGTCCAGTAACACTTATTAAGTTTAATTAAAAAAGGTTATATTTGCTGCCAAGACTGTAAGAGAGCATAAGTAAATAATTAGCATAGTAAATAATTAATTAATTAATCAATACCAAAGTAGGTTAAGAAGTTATTCAAAATACGTGGATTCCCACGTGCTTAATTTTAACTTATAGCCCAATTACAAAAGGACTGTATTATTTATTAAACAAAAAAGTAATAAAAAACATAATAAAAGATTAAGATGATAAAAAAGATAATAAAAGATTAACAAAGATTAATTTAAGATAAAAGAGAACATTTATATTTACTACAATACCGATTTGTTTAAGGTATAAAAAAGATATCTCCTGCAGAACAGAGAAAACCAAAAATAAAAATAATTAATACAAAGATAATCATCTTCAAACATTATATTTAATCCCCTGTTCTATTAAACTTTAAAATGCGTGGTTTATAAGATGTCGATTGATGCAAAACCATATTATAGAAGGAACCAGGCCACATGGTTGACAATCTCTACATTACATTAGAATTCCACAAAAATGCATAATAATACTAAATCTAAAAGTTAATAATTAAACAAAAAATATACACGGAAACTTTACCTCATAACCCCAAAAAAGAAATAAACAAAAATAAAAGACTACATGTTAATTTAGAAAAGATTTTAGACTCAAATTTTAAAAAAAAGAAAGGAACAAAAAAATTACGTCTCACTCTAATAGGATCCAAACAGAGAATGAACGAGA
The DNA here is from genome assembly GCA_901482245.1 of Timema douglasi. Lineage (NCBI taxonomy): Eukaryota > Metazoa > Arthropoda > Insecta > Phasmatodea > Timematidae > Timema > Timema douglasi. The sequence continues at coordinate 58,808 of CABEEJ010001485.1, forward strand.
CAAAAGGAAAAATCTCTGAACGGGGAATCCTGAGATTAGTTTAGCCAATCAGAGATAAGTTCATTTTCACGATAACAAAAGGACCAATAATAATATTTGAAGATTTAACATTTTTAAAATAAAAGATATAAAAGAAACATTAAAGTAAAATTACATATTTAAAAAAGGTACAAAGAGATTTAATTACTTAACACATATTGAAATAATAGTTTATAAAAGATTATTAAAACTTTCATTCTCCTAAATTCTTCATTTAAGTCGCCATGTTGTGGAACTACTCCTAATTTAAAGTTTGTCCGCTATACTTCGCCACTCACCGTTTCCAGTAATGTCAAGGTCGATAGATCTTAGGTCCGTTCATCATTAACAGTACAATACACACCCCTGTATGACCTTGCAACCAGTAAGCTCTTATAACCTCTTTTATTCATCAGTAGATGAACTATTTAATTACATGTATTCCCGTTTGGGGAGGTCCAAATACATTTGAAGTGGCAAAAAGTATCATTCTTAATCCAGTATCACTACTGGCGTTATGCAAACTTTACTTTCCTATTGAAGATCTAAAGAATTTTTCCCTCCTTATCTTTACATTAAAGTCACTTATCAGTTTATAATTTTATATGCTAAGACCTGGTCAAATAAGTGTTCTAGCTCCTCATAGAAACTAACATTTTCTAGGTTATCTGTACAACTTAATAATAATAATAATAATAATAATAATATGGATGATTGATGTGTAACAAAAGATTCAAAAAAACAGAATTTGTAAGACAAAAAAATAAATTGACACTGACCTGAAGAGCAATTTTACATATGAATGATTTTCAATAAGAGCAAATGTGCACCAGTCTTTGAAAAGAGCATATAGAGATGCTGCTGCTTGCCGACATTGTACTACTTGGAAACGTCCACTTGAATTTGCTAAATGTAAATGCTTAGGTAGAGGGTGGTCATGCTGCAGAATAAGCGATAAACGGTGCATATGAAGCCATTTCTGCCAAACTGTTGGCTCCATCAAACAAATGGGACGCCAGAATTGAGTAAACTGAGAGCATGTTGTATCGCTGTAAAAATAAAATTAAAATGCATATTTAAAAAATTTGATTAAAGAATCAAATAAGAGAAAGTAGTTAAATCAATGTGTTATTTAACAAAAAAGAAATGGACTGTGTATTCTGTTTCAACATTTAAATGATTTAAGTATCATAGCTCTTTTTTTGTATTTTTGTGTAAATATGAGTTACTTAAAGGTTTAATTGCAGCCTCAGTATGTTGAAGAGTTTGTTTTGAATAACATCCCACAGTTGAGTGTTCTTTGGAACATTTGTCATTAAATTAACGATATTTTTGTAAGAAATATAAATATTAAAAGCCAAATTACTAATAAACTGAAAGATCTCAAAAATTAATACTTAAATTCTATTTAACCAAAAAAAGATTAATTCCACAAACCAATATTAGTTTTAACATAGTGTTTTTCATTATACTTGTATATTTTATTTAATGTTATATTACAAAATGGACTATAAATATGTATATGAATAAAAAAAAATCTGTTTAGGTTAAGTGGCATATTTTTAATAGAGCTGGGTTGAAACCTATATTTCTCAAAACCAAATCTTAAGTTGTCTTTCAAATCTCGAATCCATATTTGAATCATTGAGTCTTAAAATATGTACAATTTTAGTTAAAGTGAAAATATTTAAAATTGAATTTAAAAAAAAAAGTTGTTTAAGAGTTGGTGTCACTCACAAATATTTTGTTTGTCATGTTTATTACATCCTAAAGAAAAATTAGAACACTTTTTGTAATAACTTAATTATATTAATACAATTTTGTCTTCTTTTTTTTGTGATTTTGTTAGGCTCCAAGCTACCTGTTTATATTTTTCCTATTAAACAATTTAAAAATTATCAGGGCAAAATCTTCATAATTTTATTTGAGATATATTTACGATATTTTAACAAATTTCGAGTTTCTCAAATACCATATGATTTGAGGGAATCAAGGGATTTGAGCGTCCTATATAAAATTTATAGCATTTGTGATTTTTTTTTAAAATTCAGTATTTTACATGACATTTTAATACCATGATAACAATCACGTGTGGTTAGCATTTAAAAAAAATTGACAATGGGGTTGTTAGTATGGTACAGGTAAGAAAATATGTGTTAATCCATTCTGGCCAGTTAAATTGTCCATACTATTTGATTGTTAATTGTTAGTCATGATGAATTGAAACATGGGTTTAGATATAGGAAGGTGTTTTAAAAGTCCATCCTAAGTAAGTCAGTGTTTGATGTTGATGAAAAAGTCAGCTTCAGTGAATAGAGAGATTGGCAATGGTTAGTAGAGGAGCTACTAACCAATGAGTACGAATGCCATTATTGATGATGAAGGAAGTTAACAATGGTATACCCTAAACTTGGTGTCTGTGAAGAATAATATCGCTTGTGGTGATTAAGGGGTTCAGTATCTGTAGTAAGATTGGTGAAAAGAAGTGGATTTATCCATGATGAAACCAAATTTAAATGGTGGAGGGAGACAGAGAAGGATTATTCTAACTATGTTGAAATAAAATGCAATGTCAAATGGGTGAGAGACTAGAGTTTCAGAGTTCTATTTCCTTGGCAGACTTATCCAGATGTAACTTCTCTTTTCCATTTAAATTGTAGTGAAGGATCTCCACAGGGTGTCTGTATAGTAAATGCTGAAATACTTTCATAATAAATAAAATTTGCACAATTTTATAGTCAAGATGCCCTCGTCAGGAAAGCATTTAAATCTGCTTGATATCTTGGCAGCTATTCAAATACTTTATTACTTGATAAATCTAGTGTGATATTTTGTATGTGAATGATTGGATGTGCCTAGATTTTAAACACTTCTCTTAAGATATGCCATTATATTTGTTTGTTAATCACTTTGATCATTCAGAGACATTCCCGATAAGAACAATGAACATTTATTCCCCTATACAAAGCAAGCACTTATTTTAGACATTTAACTTTATTTTTAAAAAGAAGGAGAATTGCTAGAATACTTTCAACATCTTTAGGTGTATCATTTTGTAAAGGACTCTGTTCACACCAACTCTTATTACTATGAATATGACTTGATTCATTTTCGTCTAAGACTTGTTTTAACTGCCTAGCAAGCAACAGTCTTTTATAAAAAAAATGAGACTCTTAAATGTCCTTTAGAAATTTACTATTAAATTATTTTAGTGAAAAAAATAAATAGTAAATCATTACCTAGAAGTGAGTGAGGACATGCTGGAGTTGGCAGGGAGGTAAAACACTGGCATACCACTACGAATGCCCTCAGGAACAGTGTAAGCTGCCGAGTTGTTACAAAAAGAATGAAGATGAACCAAAAGTTGATCGGTATGATTTAGTGTCTTCAAAGTGGCCCAAAATCGTGATACCACTGATTGTCGATATTGAGACTTAAATGGTTTCTTGAATAAACATGTAATGTCATGTAGAAAACCATACGGCGCTAAAAACAATCACATTTATTGAATCACCAAGAGAAATTTGAATTAAAAAGGTATATTAGATGTATTATGGTATGAAAGAATCATATATTATTTTGTATATTTATACCAGCACACATACAGCATACATATATGAATATAATTTTCCTTATTTGTGACAATTCAATTGAATAAATTAATCAAAATGCAATGATAAGATTGTTGTAGGTATTTTGTTAATTTATAGCATGTTATTCGAAAAAATAAGCATAGGAAGTGGCAAGTGTCAAAATACGTAATAAAACAAAGGGAGGAATGTAAACACATGAAAACACAGATGAGGTTATGTAGTAAAGGTAGGAAAGCGAATATAGGAAGGCACAAGAGACGTTATGAAACAAAAGGAAGCCAAAAGGCGAAGAAAGGCCTTAAATGATGGAGAACATGGATAGGCAATAGTTAGAGAAAAACCTAAAAGAACATATCCGTAAAAAGCTACTTGCTTTAGTATGTAGGTGAACACAAACTCGTACAATTTTAGGTATCATAAACATTATCTGAGGGCTAATATGAAAATGAGTTCTTAAAAAGTTGATCCTAATACCAATTAGTGAATCATGTTGTCAATGAAGTTTCCTTCTAAAATGTGACCTGGACTAAAAGGAATACCTGCAATCGTTTCCAAAACTATACAGTGGGGGAAACATTTAAATGCTAGCCTATTCAAAAATTATATTTGGATTAGAATTAATTATTTAAGATTACATAATTGTAAAATTAAGATAAACAAAATGGTATATAAGCTTATAAGAGATAAAATATAACAGTTGTATAGTATTAGCAGGACAATAAAATGAGTATTTATTAGGGCTCTGCAAATACTCAGAATTTGAGCTTCAAGACTAGCTTTAAATAGATACTTGAGTTCAGGTTAAAAAGATTTGTAAGATCAAAATTTAGAGCACCTTGAAAAAGGTTATTTCTTTGCCTCGCATTGTGTGTGGTGATGACTCTTCTCTCTACTTCTTGGGATATGTTTTGTGCCAATGAAGTTTCATGGTTTAGGGATGGGAAGATGCTAACAAAGAGGGTATTGTGCAGCAGATGACCAATGATATGTCAAAGCCAGTAACTGAGTAAATTGGTTTTGTTAATAAACGGAAGAGTGTATGAGGTTTAGATGATAGAAGATATAGAAAGGTAACTCTCTGTAAGTCTTTTAGAACACAAAATGTGCACTATTTAATATGAACATCTTAAAAAGTTATTTACACTCTAATTTCTCTCATTGGTAAGAGGCCAGCAACAAACGAACAGCTGCACTATGGATGGAGAGGCAGTTGGGTTTTATTAATTATGTTTTTCTATATCTTCCCACCCAAACATATTTTTATTAGTGATTTTTTTTTAACTTTCCCTTGCAACATTAAATTGGATCATAATTGACTTCTTGATCACCATCACAGTATATTTAAAGTGTTATCCTATAATTTATCATAGATTTTTTTTACTGTGTAAAAATGAGCAATCATACATTTTAAAAGATTTTTTAATACACAAGTCTTATTAAATAAAAATATTTTTAATACACATTTGTTTTTACTTTTTCTTGACCTATTGGAAAAAGAAGTATTGTGATAATCAAAAAAATCGAACTTGACATTTCATGACCCCCTGAAACCTATGAGAAAGTCTGTGAGGTACACTACACCATTTATTTATTTACATAATAAAACTTTTAAATTATATATTTATTTAAACCAAACTCAACTTGTCTTACTAGAGCATCAAGCCAAATTGAGCTTGGGGGGAGCTTTATGAGAAACTCGCTTTAGATCGATTCAGATCAAAAAACTTGAGCTCGCAGAATTATAGTATTTTTAAGTTTGTGAACACACCTAATCCATATATATGTTACGAGTAGTGTGCAAAATCTGGATAATGTCGTGATTAGCCGAGACATGTCAATATTATCAAAATGCAGTGGATAAAGTGAGCAAAAATAATAATTTATCTAGTTTTAGACCTTATCCAGATAAACTTGACATTAGCCAGCAAAACTTGGAAAACCATTTGTAAAACTAAGCATGTTTTGGTACGGACATTTTGAAACGTTATTTCGATCTGGGACCTGAAATTGGATCGTGGCAATGCACTAACATTCGAAATGCTTAATTGTGTTACTTTATTTTCCACTAACCTAACTTAACCTAACTATCTTAAGCTAACCAAACCTAACCTAAGATAACCTTATATAACATAGTCTAGTTATGCTGTAGCTGTCCAATCTGTCTGATTGACACGCTACAACTTAACTTCAACCATCGAAATTAACACTATCTAAGTGTGGGTGGATGTCAATATTATGTGGATAAACTTTGAAAAACATTATTCAATCATCTCTCACTTAACATTATCCCCGTATTTCAGATGGCAACATTATCTAGATGACGTTTAATTTATCCAAGTTCAAACTTTATCCCAAGCATATATATTAATGTAAGTTTATCAAATCACTCAAATTATTGAAATACATTAAATAAAATAGTATATCTTATATATTCATAAAATAAAACTAACACAAAAGTCTTAAAAAATAAGTGAAAAATAAAATAACAATAATAATGTGAAGTGTAGAAGTCTCAAATAATTAAAATATAAATTATTTCTGTTCAATATATTGGTTTAAAAATAAGCTCGCAATTGTGTGTGCACTGTTAAAATAAAATATACAACTACAGATATTTGGGACTATTATAAGTAGAGAAAAAATTATTTCATAATATATAAAACACATCTCATTGTAAAAATATCTACTGCCAGCTGTTATTAAACATATTGGAAAGATTGTATGCATGAGTAATTTGGTGTTTTTAAATAATCTTCAAATTATGTAACTGCCTTTCAAATCAATATCTGAATTTATTATTACCTTCAATGGAAATTGAATAGTGAACAAATCCTGGTGGAGGACATATGGCTGAACCTGGGCAACAGGTAGGAGCGGATGGTGGACTAGAGCTCATACTTGATGACAATGGAGGCCAGTGAGATGTTACTACATACTCAATGTAGATATAATTCTTCCAGTGGAGAACCAAGCAAACCTCGATGTGATTATCTTTTGTGACAACATTCTAGATAGATATAAAAACACGTGGATTTATGAACAGTTTTCTAACAGACACTTCAAAAAAAGTTTTAATGGCATAAAAATCAAATGATATTAGTTACTAGCAACAAAATACTTGTGTGTTATGAGATAAGTACACTTGTTTTATTAGCCTAAATAGTAGCAAGCTTACCTTGAATTGTTAGACTATGGTGCAATTATAAAATGTAGGGTAATCGTGTAATCGGTCAAGGTAAATAGAGAGTACATTATAATAACACCTGTGGTTGATGAAAGCTAGTGTTTTACTATAAGTGTTCATTTTAATGCGTTTTCTCTACAATTTTTCCTCCAACATAGCTTGGTCAGGCGAGAGGACTATCCTAGTCACTTTAAAGAGTAATCTACATTAGCGTTATTTACAAAAAAAAAGTTCACTATACTTTGTATCTAATCTATAATAATAAAAGGAAGTGTTTGTGTGTGTGTTTGTTCGTGTGCAATGCCCTTCCCATCTACGGCACACAGAAATCTGAAATTTTTAACATAGGTGGACGGAAGGGAGTCTGAATGCACAACAAAGCCGGATTTTTAAATTTTTAATTTGCTTTTTAGCTAGGCTATTTTTAAAAAATGTTTGAAGAAAATATTGTTAATCTGATGATTAAATTCTCATGGTAAATCGGGCACCATGAGGGTAGGGGGGAGGGTTATATAATTCTTATACCACAGTGGGCCACGGGCAACACCGTGCAGGATTGCTAGTATATAATAATATTGCATATATGTTGTATATGTGAAAATATTAAATCAATCTCACAACTAAATAATTAAAAAAGTCATTATCGACAATCAGCCTGATCTCATGTCCAAATGGTCAGGATGGCTGAGTTTTGACCAGATTATGTTAATGAGTCTTTCTTGTATCTGGTGTATACAATAATTTGATGTTTAACTGTGGATTTGTCCTTTAATCGGATATTAAGATTGCCTTTAAATTCATGTCCAATATTTTCAAGAGTGGCTCTTGTGGAGTAAAACTGCATTAAAGGTATTCAATATTAATTAGAGATGTGCATATATATATACATGTGATTTTTTTTATAGATTCTAGTACCGTTGTCATAAATTGTGTTTCAATACAACCATGACTGATACTAATCTTTAAATATACTATATTATATCTCTATAAGGAAAATCTCTTTTCGCTTTATGAAGTAATTGTGATATATTTGGAAGAAGGTACAAGAAAGGTGTATAGAAACATGTAAAAGGGGACGAACACAATATGACTCTTACAATAAAAAGAAGAACACAGTTCACACTCTACATTGCTGCCATTTGACAAAGAGGTAATGGTTGCCTCTTAAAGAAAATTGATCGTCACCGCTCAATCCCCTGACCTAGGTTTCATTCTATCGGAACTCATCAGGAAGGAGTGTGAAACGCGCAACACAACTTCCTAAAAGAAGAAACAAAAAAACACAAAAGGGAGAAAATGGAAAATTGTAAAGAACAATAGGAACATTTAAAAGGTATAACATAAAGGACAGACACAGGAAAAGGACAATGGATGTGAATATATAATATATCTCTATAAGGAAAACTTCTTTTCGCTTTATGAAATAATTGTTTTTTTGTTGTATTTTTCTCGTTTAGGAAGTTGTGTTGCGCGTTTCACACTCCTCCCTGATTATGTTATATATTTTACAGGTTCCTACCGTTCTTTAAAATTTACCATTTTCTCCCTTTTGTATTTTTTTGGTTTCTTCTTTTAGGAAGTTGTGTTGCGCGTTTCATTGGGGATTGGGCGGTGACGAACAATTTTCTTTAAGAGGCAACCATTACCTCTTTGTACAATGGCAGCAATGTAAAGTGTGAAGTGTGTTCTTCTTTTCATTGTAGAAGTCATATTGTGTTTGTCCCTTTTTACATGTTTCTATCCACCTTTTCTGTACCTTCTTCCAAATATAATAAAATATATTTTATTACTAATAAATATCACATTTTTCCTTTTTTTAATGATGACTGTATCCTAATAAAACTTGACAAGTATAATTAACTTTTACCCACATTATGTATACTGTTTAGAAAAGTCAGTATTGTGTTAATCAATTTCATCCAGGAATAGAATAAACATTGAATGGAGGAGGAAGGCTTACAGAAAAATAAAGGCTTTAAAGTTCGAATTAAAACACAACAAAACCCACCACATTAAAATCATTGGCTCATCCCGCCTCTTCTTCAGCAGAAGAGAGAGTAGAACCCTGACTGGAATACAGTATGACTAGAGAACTATCATAGTTGTTTGTAATCCTTAGTTGCCCATTCAAACTTGTGTCTCTATGCTTAAATGTTGAAAGAGGTATTTTTTTTCTGGTGGGTATAATAGATATGAAGGATTTGAGTAGAGATTTGCTTAGAGGGATAGGATACAAAAAGATATGTTATTGGTGAGCAAGTTCCCATCAACAAGGGTGTGAAGTAATACAACTTTAGGGGAGGGATTGTATTACTCAGGTGCTTTAACATGGGTCAAAATATAAACAATGTGTTTGGAAATAAAGTGCTAATGTTTATCTGATTTAGTGTGATTGGTATCAAAACGGTTATCTTTCATTTCCTGAGTGTTCCTGTGGTGAGGCCAATGCATTCTGCAATATAATAAATGCATTGTAACAGGTAAATTAGAATGTCTGTGGCAATAGTCAAAGTGGCTTTACATAAAGTAATTTATGTGTGTGTGTGTGTGTGTGTGCGTGTGTGTGTGTGTGTGTGTGTGTGTGTGCGTGTGTGTGTGTGCCTGCTGTTGAATCAAGTGTAAGTTTGTAAAGTATTTTGCAGATACTGCATCTTAGGTTATAGCATGTATAAAAACCTTTTGGTCTGATGTTATTGATGGCTACTCGGGTATTTTAGGGTGAACCAGATGGTTGACGGTATTAGGGAGCGAGGTGGTCGCGTTTGAAGTGGTCCTTGGAACTTTGTTGAGATTATAGACTAGACAAATTTAGATTTGTCCTAAAGAGAGACTATGATATTTTAACTTCATCCCCTCTAACACAAAATGTTTTGGCAGAGCTCCAAAGATCATCTTGGAGATGAAAAAAAATATGCTTTGGCAGAAATATATCCTAATGGCATTTAAGTATGACTAGAGGAGTAGCATAAATGATTAGACCAATAAGGTTGTTATTAATATTGGAAGCAAGATTATTTTGTGAGGGTTACTTGTTGTGAAATTTAAGTAGTAGTGTAGCACTGATCTAAGTTAAAGCTACGTTTTTAAGCACTAAGGCAGCTTTATTTGTCCTTTGTTGTATTAATTCTTAATTATACATAATTCATTCACAAAAACCGATTATTTTCTTAAACGTTTCTGTGGCGTCCTACATATTGAGTCTGACATTGTGGAATATCCAGGAGACTTTTGAAATTAAACTAAGGTAACTTAAATTAGTTGTTTCCCTTCAAAACCACTCTAATTAAGTTATTTCACAAAATGGTAAATTAATAATAGCAACAAACCTTTACAGTGTATCCTTCCCGTAGTCTACAGCAAAGAACACCTGCTAGTGAAGATGGTAAGTTATTATCCATTTGTTTTTTCCTTAGTAAAAGTGGCTCTCGGTTTCCATAAAAACAAGCGTTGCTACAAGTAAAATCAATGCATAAGTAGATATTTAATAATACTTTAGATAATTAAAATCTTGTTATTAAAAAATGACAAATATGTTAATGATATAAATATAAATTGTCATATGATAGATTACAACTGAAAAATATCACAAATAGTTTCTGTGTATAGTATGTTTAAAATAAGAAACCATAAAATAAACATTACAAATAAAATTTATGAAAAAGAACCTCAAATGCTTTTCACTATTGTTTTCCCAGGTACCTGATACAAGGGAGTTTATTAGAGGCTTAAAACACACTTCCTAAGAATATTGAATAATATGAATTTGCTTGATTTTGAACCAGGAAAAGATTCACTCTTTACTAACTAAGATATGAACCAGTCGATTTAGGTGGTTGGCTAGGAGCTTAAGTGAATTATGTATAAGCACTTTCAACCAACTTAAAGACCATTCTTAAGCATTAGAAAAATAAAATAAATGTTTATCAAAATAATAAACAGAAATACAAATTGTAGTTGATAGTATTTTAACAAATATTCTTCATAGTAAACATGCCTTAAAATTATTTGTGATAAATATAGGTTCTATAGACTCATACCTAACACGCCAATCTCCTGGTCTTGAAGTATGATGTGATGATACACCTCTGCTACCAGATTGGAAACTCCATGAGAGGAAAGCCATATGATATACATTCATCGTCCTGTCTGAATTGCTATGTACCTCCTACACAAGAAACAAATAAGTAATTAAATAAACTTCCATTTAGCTTCTTTACCAAAAGAATTGATAAATAAATACTTAAATTACAAAGTAAATTACAGTATTGTAATCATAATTCAATGCATGAAAGATAAATAACAAGAAATCTTTCAAATTTAGTACACACATGTTGAAAAATTCAAATAGTCATATAATATAGATGTTTGTTAACTTATAATCAACTTCATATTAAGGTGCTAAAGGGTAAGCAAAGTACAATTTAATAACTGTGATAAAATAAAGCTGTGATAATTAATGGGCAAATAATGAATATGTATTACTAGCTTGTGAATATCTACAAAGAGATTATGTTTAGTCACAAAAATGGTTGATGATAAATCCCATTTGTTTTCATGTAATTAAAAGTAGTTATTCAAACACTTGATTTAATTTATTTAAGGGGAGGTGGAAAGAAATTTTGCAATTTAGTATTATTATTAGCACCGCCTCTTACTACCCGTTCAAGATGTATGCACTTATGCTAATGTGTAATGGTAGGGTGATTGTGAGATGAAATGAAGGACCTACAGTTTAACGTGGAATCCGAACCATGGTGGAAAGCCTGGCATTCCCCACATTCACAAGTTGTGATTAATACACATCTTGTCAGAGGTGAAGGAAGGGTTTGGCAATCAGACAAATCTGTGCCGGGACCGAGGATTTAACCCCGGACCCTGCAATTTAGTAGTTTTTTAAACAAGACACTTTTGGCAGAAATATATAAAATTTTGCTTTGTCAAAATATTTAGTTAAGTCTTATATATTACACCAAAATGATTTTTGTAAATATATCATGAGCATGATGACATTAAAACCTAACTTTTTAAATTAAGTAAAACGTCTTGATAATTTGTTTGTTTATAGCATTTACTACCCAACCAGGCCATCCGCAAAAAAAAAGGGGGTGTTTTGTTTTCCAAGTACCAAGGTAGTTATGATAGATATTTGATGAATTATGAGATTTCTATAAATATGAAATCAAACAAAGCATTGCTAATAAAATAATATTTTGATTATTTAGGTCAAAAACCATTTTAATTTAAAGATACAAAAAATGTTAACCTTAAACTGTGATCCCTTACCTTAAAACTGCAAGTGAATATGCTTAGAGGAGAACAATATTGATTAATTAGTGGTTAGGCAAGCCCTAACATGTAGGGACAAAGCTGACCAAAAAAATTATTGTTTTTTCACTTGATATGCTTAACACACGTGTTAAGCTTTCTCAGCAGTTTTTCTATACATATTTACTTTTAAATATACACAGAGAAGTATATTAAAGCTCATAATCTTCATCAACTGTTTACAACCTGTGGCTGAGTCAATTTAGTACAATGCCTCCACCTTTCTCTATACTTCCACCACTCTTCCTCATTTAATAGCTTTCATTCTTCTTCTCTAAATGTATACTTTCTGTTATTTGCTTCTACCATTTCCTTCCGGGTCTACCTGGTGGTCTTTTTCCTATAAACTTATCTTCATCATTCTCTTTGGTATTCTATAATTTTTCATCCTCATTACATGACCATACAATCTCATTATTGCTTCCTCTACCATCTCATGTACGCCCACTCTTTCCAGGATAAATTCATTCCTGGTTCTGTTTCTCCTTATGACAGCTAGCATGATCCTCAGACTTCATTCCCATGGCCTCCCCTTTCCTTGTCTCGCTAGGCCTTGTCCTCTTCCTTGTCGTTACCATCAGGTCACACTTCACCGTGGGAAATTTCTTTCCACACTCTTTCACTTCCTTATTTCATTCCTGTAGCTTTTACTGTACTTCTTCATCCTCCCCCTTCGCCATACCTTCAAGTCATTAGCAAACATCATGGCTTTCATTCTTTCCTACCAGTTTCCTTGCCACTTAATTCATTACCATTTTCATTGCCATTACAAATAGTAGTTGTGAGCGAGTACTACCCCACTTCATTTATTATCTAGAACTACTCCGTACATCCCTTCATCTTAACCCGGCTCATATTATCCTCATAAATACTCTTTAGTGAGGCCGCACTTCTTGTCTAGCATTTGCAGGTTGTAAATGCTAGTCAGGCCTCTCACATTATAGATGTTAATAGTAATTCACATCTAGATCAAGGTACTGAAAAGTACTTAAGTACACATGTATCACAAATGCCAACCAATAGGTCTCACAGGAAACACGTGCAAGACAAGTCTTCTAGTTTTTGCCAGGTGCGAGATGCTCATGCACGCTACTGCCAATGCATCAACCTGTGCAACTAGCAATCATATTCATTGTTGTAATTAGCTGTTCCCAGGATATATCACTGTCAGTTCAGTTGCACAGTAATAATAATAATAATAATAATAATAATCTAAAAATTAATATTTTTCTCGTGGCTGTGGTTAAAAAATACCTGGTAAGTTCGAAGAAATAAGGGTGAGCCCACTATCACCTTGGTCATTTTAGTATGCACCTACAACTACGAACCGCGGCCAACAACAGATCTTCTCCTGAGGGGGACATTTTCACGAATTGCTTATGGCAGGTGAGTGTGCAGTGGCCACTCCCAACTTGCAACTCACACTTGCCAATTGGAGTCTGCTAGAAACAATAATCTTGTGAATGCTAGACAAGACATTACAACTCCTCTTTACACTTCAGCCTCTTACATTGCTTTCCAAAGATAATTTGTTTAGTAGTTTGTTAAAACAATGATTTATTGATGGCTCAAGGGTTTAAAGTCCACTGTAAAAAGAAGAAGGTATGAGTAGGTGTAATTTAAAAATGAAGCCAGAAATAAGTCTGGAATACAGCCACTTTAGTCCCTTCTCTCCTGATGCTCTAACCATCTCAACACTCAGTTCATCTTCTCTTAGTGCCTTCCTCCTACCCTCTTCATGATCTTCAATATTAATAGTAATTCAATAGTATACATAGTATTGTTCAATTACATTGAAATTATATAGTTCTTCCGACAATAAACCTAGTTCATCAAAACAAAGATCATGTGTGGAGTTGTCTCAGTAGGGCCACACACAATTTTCATTGCCCCAGGCATCCTGATAGAATAGGACTAGTTGGGGAGGTAGAGAGGAGATCACCCCATGTACATCAAAGTGACTATACAATACCAATAATTACGTAAACATGGTGGAATGCTTTAGAAATGTATGAGAGATAATTATAGGCAGTAGCATATTATATGAAATAAAGGCACGAAGCGATCCACTTGTAGACTTTCAATTATCAATAAAAGAAATGAACAAGATGTAGTGTGCCATTCACTACAATGCAGATAAATTTATTATTGACAAAATGTGGGTTTCCTTTTCTTCACATAATCAGTCGGCTCAGTAAGTGTAGGTTAAATACCTAAAATAATATTAATAATAATACAAGATGTAAACTAAGTTGGTAAAAAAAACTTACAAATCCTAAATAACTGAAAATACACAGAAAAAAACCTTTTAAGAGAATTATGAAAATATAGTTTTACATTATTTACTCTTAAATAAAATAATTAAACCTTAATGAGCAATACATTTAATAAGTCATATCTCATATTTTATTTTTTTGTTTTTAAAAGCACAAAAGTGGAATTATTTGTGCATGGGAACTCACCTAAATTGGATTCTAAATCACCCATAGCACACTAACTTTTGTGCCAATTGAGGAATATTTAGGCACCACCAGCAGTCAAAAGCAGTATAATAGAGGTGGTCAATATTCGGAGCACAAGACCTCAGGGATCGTAATTAAGGGCCAACAAGTTGTTTATTGAGATCAGTCAAAGTCTTTATTGTAGCTTAGTTAATTGTGCTTAGAAGCTACTGGCTAGAATACAAGGTGATCCTAAATTAAATGTTCATTAATTTAAGTGTGGCAATGAACTTCTGAGTTCCTAATGTCATGGAGTAATTAAGGAGTGAATTGGACTACTTAAGCATGTGTTGTTTACAAATATTCTTAAAAATACATTAAATGTTGTGTTTAGTGGCTGTATTCAATAAAAATCGAAATGGTCTGTTCATTTACCATAAAACTGAATGTCCAAGAACTCATATTTAAAACAAAACACAACATATTACAGTAGTTTTTGGGGCATATCTGACCCTTTCTTAAGCAGAGAGCAATAAACAAGAATATCTGTATACTCGGTTCCATTGAAGAAAGCCCCTGATATGTTTTGTAAATTAAAGCGCTGTTTTGTTTTAAATGTAAGCTTTTGGATTTAATGTCCTGTTAACAGTGTAGCCCCCCCCCCCGCCCCCACAGCTTATTTCCAACAATATATTAATAAATAGCACAATATATGTTTGTGAGATTAGGAAAATATATCCTAAACACAAAGTAAAGTGTGTTGGTAAATTTTAAAAATAAATGAATACTGTACTTACTATTGTTGGAATGTTGGTCATATAAGTTCCTAGTGTGGCAGCAGAAATAAACTGCATGAGATCAATGTAGGGCACCAAGCCCTTGCCACAATATGGATGAAATAAAGAGCCAACATGAAGAAAGGAACAAGCCACAGCACTGGTGCGCAGCTGAGTCAGCACAGAGTCGAACACATGGATATCAGGAATTGCAACAATTCCATCAGTGACAACAATTATATCTTTAGAAAAAAAAGAAATGCATACGAATCAAAATAACAGAATGGGGGGGAAAAGATAATTTTTTAAATTAAATTTCAAGAATAAATCAATAATATATTTACAAAAGTTAATATTTTTTTCATGGTTTGTGGATCAAACCAAATTAAATAAGCCATAAAAGAGTAAATTATGATACAAATAGTGTTTAGTCGGTATTTTAGAAATTAATTGAAATTTGAATTTAGAAATAACATAAAATATGTGCATGTATTTATTTTTTAATAAATAAAAATTGTTAAAGTCACAGATCCCATTCATAGTGCATAAATTATTTTCAGTTGGCTATAAATGGCAAGTTAAGAAAGAAATTGACAAGTATTTTTGACTTAACTAACTAAACCATGAGTCAATAGAATGGTAAATTGATTTGATTTCTATAATATAGTTAAGAAGATCAGTCAGTCTTTTCGATAATTTTTTTTTACCTGAAAATAAACTGTTTCTGTTTAGTAAGTACTCTCCTCGAAAACCTATCTGCCATGCGTTACAGTCAGATCTCCATATATCAAATTTCTATATATCAAAGTAATGGTGAAGCCTAGTGACATTAGAAAGAAAAAATGTTTCTATATATCGAGGAAAAAATGTATACATCAAATTTTTTTTCTAGGACCAATTAGGATTTCCCCCTGTAATGACAATGTTATTAGAAAAACAAGTGAGAAAAAATATGATGGTGATGTCGCAAGAGGAAGTAGAAAGTTCCTTTACACCGACAAAGGAGTAATTGTTTTAAAATATCCTAGACACCGGCAGAATAAGCTCACTTCAGATAGAACAGACTGACATCAAAAACATCAAACGCCTTCAAAAATTGAAATTTTGGCCGTGTTTAATACAATACATTGTGGTCATTCATTGGGAATATTCCTAGCGGTATTTCATGAATTTAATGAGTGTACTTTTTGTGATGAAACATCATTTAAATTTGTTGTGCAGCAAGAAATAAGGCATTTTACACAAATTTAAATACATATGAGTACTACATAAATATGATCCTTTTTTAAAGTATGTTCAACACAATTTTTTTTAATGCTTATTTTCAATTGTCTATAGGAAAATAGCTTGTACATAATGTGATTCATATTCACTTAAGTTATCTATTATTTCTAAATACAATATACTACACAATAAATATCTAAAAAAATGTAGTTTCTTTATATATATATAAGTTTCTATGAACTATTTTTTATGAAACCATCGACTTCAATATCTAGTGAGATCCCAGTGTGTTTGAAACCCATGTTTTGGCACGCACGTTGAAGTAGTGAGAACTGACAAACCGAGTGAGCTAGTAAGCCTCATAGCATAGGAGTAAACAATAACACTACTTATGCCCTCCCACATTTATCCCCAACAATTCACCCAACCACTTCCAAACATGATGAACTCTGTCCACTGAGATGTGGTTAGCACAAGTTCAGAAGCTATCCTGAACATGATTTAGCAATTTTTGTATCAAAAATAAAATACAAAGAAGAAACTTAAAATAAAATATGAACTTTACCCACAACTAGTAATTTTGTTGTGTTAATAATGTGATTGTTTGGTTTTATATATATACACACACACACACTCATTTTTAAAGTGTTAACACCAGGTTAACATGATGAACAATGATGGTCCAATCAGCAAGTTATAATAATAGTTGCGTATAACCCGAACGGGTAGTAAGACGCAGTGCTAATAATAATATAATAATAGCACATACAAAGAGTAAGTGGGTTTGTGGATTTTAAAATAGCACTCAAGAAAATTGGTCCACGGTAGCCTTGACCTCCTAAAAGTCAAATTTCAAGTATAATATCAAAATATTCCTAGAAGAATTATTATTATTATTATTATTATTATTATTAGCACCGCGTCTTACTACCCGTTTGGGTTATACGCACTTACGCCAATGTGTTATGGTAGGGTGATTGTGAGATGAAATGAAGGACCTACAGTTTAACGTGGAATCCGAACCACGGTGGAGGCCTGGCATTCCTCACATTCACAAGATGTCTTGTCAGAGGTGAAGGAAGGGTTTGGTAATCAGATAAATCTTTGCCAGGACCGAGGATTGAACCCCGGCCGCCAGCATTGAAGTCTGACACCTTACCCCTAGACCGCCAGGTCACCCTATTATGTTTATAGTATCTCTCAAAATCGTAATAGTATATTTATATTACACATGAAGTAATAGCATAATATACACCTGCCTTGGTGATGTAGTCAGCTAATGCGCTAGTTTCGTGTTGAGCTAGACTGCCGAGGACGGGGAGTTCGGGGGTCGAATCTCACTTGGATGAACTGGGGGTTGTTTTTCTTAAATTGTTTTCCATTCTCCCTCCACGCAAATGCGGGTTCATTTCCTCTATATTCAAGCTTCCCAATTCCTAAGCCATTAGCGTAATAAGTACTTAAGAGTATATAACCAGAATGGCTAGTAAGGTGCAATGCTAAATTTAAAAAAAAGCCTAATAAGTTTATCAATAATATGAGTACTAGGGTATCTTTTCAGCAAGTGTTAGCTTTGTTGCCACTTTTAAATGAGTTGGTCCAATATTGATAGAGACTATCTTGAGCTTGGTGAAACTCATCATTTAATTTTTATGTAAACTATAGTGAGTTAGGGAATTAATACCTAAAATGGCACTAGTACTCATGGGTTACTTGTTACTTATCGTAATGTTTAGAAAAACTGTGAAGTGCTGATAAAAAAAATACAGGAAGTAAAAAGTAGAACACTCCACACACAAGGTCTCCGTAGATATCATAAGCATGTTGTATTCACCGACTTATTGAATTATTAGCATGATTGGCTATAGAACTAAAGATAACCGCAACAGACACTGACTCTTTATAGGGCAAATGTATGACAAATATGTAGAACCCTAATTGATAACCCTACACACTTTCAATATTTCCATTAGTGGTCAATCCAATCATTCTGACAGGACACAAAGTGGTATTTTTATTTAGTAAAAGTTAGAGAAAGAATAAAATATAAAGCTATACAAAATAGAGTGATGGAAGAGAGGCCTTTCAATCTGTATCAAAGCATGCTGTAGCCTCTTTTCTGATTGAGTTTTTAACAAAATATTTTAATGAGATTAGTGTTTAACAGCGGAACCAGCACCAGGAATCTGAACCACGGTGAAGGCCTGGCATTCCACACATTCACAAATTGTGATTAATACACATCTTGTCAGAGGTGAAGGAAGGGTTTGGCAATTATATAAATATGTGCCGGGACCGAGGATTGAACCCCAGACCCCCAGCCCAGAGGTCTGTCACCTTACCCCTAGACCACCAGGTCACCCGTCAAAAGCTGAAGTTGATGGTGAATTACTTAAAGATTATCATGCAGAATTTTCCAAAACCATTTATGGATTGCCTCCAAATTGTGTATTCAATTATGATTAGAGTAATTTGAGTGACAATCCTGGAAGGAAAAAGATGATTTTCAATTGAGGTGTGAAAAACCCTGATAATATTGTTAACCATACTAAGAGCACTGTCACATTCATCAGCAGATGGTACAGTTCTTCCACCTTATGTGGTCTACAAAGCTACACACTTGTATGATTTATGGTGGTAAGGGGGCCCAAAAGGTGAATCCTTCTGGAACAATAAGTGTTGTGCCAGAGGATAATCGTAAACAGCATGGGTGGTTTGACATTTCAAAATTTGTTGATTGGTTTAAGAATACATTTTTGCCCCATATCTTGCTAATTCCTGGCACAAAAGCTCTTATTGGGGACAAATTATCCTCCCATTTTACCCAAGAGGTTTTGAAATTATGTCAAGATCATGATATTTTGTTTATTTGTTTGCCTCTCAATGTTACACATCTAACACAACCTTTGGATGTTAGTTTTATTGGATCACTAAAAAAAGCTTGGTATTCACTACTAACTAAATGGAAGCAGAAAATCCCAAAGTATTCAGCTGTTGAGAAAAGCCTATTTCCTAAACTACTTAGAGAGTTGTTTTTCAAGGTACCTAATATGACAAATAACATAATTAGCAAATTTCGGACAATTGGTATATCACCTCTAGATGTACAACAATTATTGAATAAAATACCTATTCAAAATCAAAGTAATCAAACTAATATAGTGCCTGATGTTTCAAATCAACTCGCCGTCACCTTAATAGACTTTTGGCCGATCAACGAAGTCCTCAACAAATTATAATTTCAAATAAAAGAAAAAAAATAGCAGTTGTAGCAGGAAGATCAGTGGCGGCTGATGATACTCAAGTGAAAGCATCACAAGAACCAAAGCACAATATAGTCAATGCAGAAGAGACAGAATAAATTGAATGCAGACCTAGAAACACTAAAAATACCTGCAAAAAATCTCTCCACTTTCCTGATTCTTCACCAAACATTTCAGCTGATTGAAGACCTGGAGACTTGGTTCTTGTAACTTATATTACAAACAATTATAGAAAGACATATCGTGGGGAAATTGCATCTCTTGAAGGCAAAGATTTTTATGTAAAATTTCTTCGTTCTGTGGATATGGAAAAGATAGTTTTTCGATTCAAGGATGGTGACGAGGATATTGTACCAAGCTCCCAAATAATAGGCAAAGTATGCCTAGTTATAAACTTAACAACAGGGGTCACTACATGTTTGATGAGTGTTCCTGCTGAATAAACCTGTGACTAAAACAAGTCATAAACAGTCTAATATATTGTACAAGTTCTATTCTTTAGTATTTTATTATTTCATTATTTTGTATTTTAATATCATAATCATATACATCTGTAAAAAATTATATTAAGAAATATTGTAATGTAAAGAGTGTTTGCTACCAACTTATCCATGTGTTAACTTCCCCCCAACACTTATTAAACTTTTATAAAATCAAATCATTGTTTTGAGCTTGGGGTGAAGGTAACCAAAGTATAAAAAATTAATTTATACATATTTTAATCAACTTAAAAATATCTCAGGGGTATTTGTAAATATTTGAGACCAAGACTCATATCATTTTTTTTTTATTTTCAATAATTTGTATTGTTTAAAGTTATTTAGAGTTGAAAAGTGGTCACCTTTACCCCATTTGATGGTATATGGTTGTCATTATTTTCAAATTCATTGAAATCTTGTTAAGTTGACAAAACTGAGAAAATTTACAAGTTTATAAAAATATTATGAAAAAAATATTCTTGTACAACAATTATTTTAATATCAATACTAAAGTCCGGTAAATGAAAAGTCTAAGGAAAAGATATATTGAAATTCCAAAAGAGTAATCATTTTAAAAATAATCCTCATTTATCAAACCCTTCAAATAACCTTACCCATCATTGTAAACAAGTAAACAAAGAACATCGTGGAAGAAGTGAAAGTTTGAGATCAGAACATATGCAACCCTTCAGTCAACTTGCAGGTGCTGTGCAGCAAACACCTCTCATGAACGCAAAAGAGGAAGGGTGTCATGAGCCATATTATGATACATGTTTATGTCTTAAGTACATTCTGTGTATATTCAAAGTTTTGTTACAATCAAATTACAACAACTAGAATTAACATTTCTTCAAAATGGTGGATTTGTTTTAATTGATCGATGACATAAAACACTAATAACGGCCTAAGAAATCAATTCATGTGCTTTGATTTTTTTTTAATCAGATAAAAACATTTTTTTAATAATTATGTCAGCTTTACCTTGAAAATTTTTGAAAAACCAACCTCGGTACTTCCTACCAGGATTAGGACCTCGATCTTCCTGTCATCAGCAATCTAATCTAACACAAGAGTGACTCCTTAGGTCAGAGGTCCCCAACCTTTTTGTACTTTATAACACATTCAAAACTAACAGTAGTGCGGCGGGCACCAATTACTTCTACAAGGCAAATTTACCAATTCCCGCCAGGCTCAGAGGTCAGCCTCAGCGCTATACACACGACCGGTCAACTGCCATGTTAAGTTTCCAAAAGCAATTGTGACGTTACATTTGGTTGTGGATAATGCTCTAGGCCGTTGCCATGGTAGGAAAGAAGTTGGGGGGGGGGGGCAGTTCAACCCCCTCCAACTTGACAAAAAATAAGTTTAAAAAATACTTCTTTATTTACAGTTTTAACAAAACAAAAAAAAAAGACACAAGGAACTATTTAATTATTCACCACTATTTTTGCGCTTGGGTACATTTTTAAAATCTAAGTTTATTCTGTGTTTATTCAGGCAACAAATTTGGTTGGGCCCATGTCAAGATATTTACAAAGGAAATAGTAATTATTAGTGTGGTATTATTGAGTGTGAAGAGAATGATGGATGGGGGTAGGTATTTAAAATTATGGAAAAGCAAAACCATTCGGCTTGAAACCACGGTGGTTCAGAGTAAAAGTACACTTTGTAAATGAGCCAGCAAATAAAAAGGAATGAGAGGGAGGGATTGGTAAGAGGGGGGTGAGGGGCTTTCAATCACCAACTTCTTGAGAAAAGCATACCTAAAGATAAGCACAAACTTGATTTTTGTCAGACAATTTACAGATTAAAATTATTAGTCAAGAACTTTACATCTGTGGTAAAAAAAGTGGCGGGCAAACGTCAAAAGCTCGGCAGGCGCCTTGGCGCCCGAGGACATAGGGTTGGGGAGCCCTGCCTTAGATTATGTAGCCACTGGAGCAGTTCTAAAATAACTTAAATCAGTTTAAAACATGTATTTTAATCAGTTTTAAATATAACATATTTACCTGAAAATCTAGTAAAATTTTGAAAGTGTTCCACATGAAAAATAAAAGGTCTCAAATATACCTCAAAGTAAAAACTTAACAAATTCGAGTTTTATTAGCCCTTATGAATCCTTTTCTTGATAGGCAAGCACTCCAAAGCTTTTCTTCTCTTTCTCCTCTGAAATAACAAATTTGTTAGCAGCCTGCAAATTATTTGTTTGTTGCGCCTCACATATTGATAATCTAAGATTTAAATTGTAGCTTCTTCTCATTCACTTGTTTACTTGAGATTCCAAGGAAGCCTTCTTTTCAACGCCATAACTCACTAGTAAATATGCCATGGGGGATTTTTTTAATATTAGTAGCATACCACAGATTCTGCCCCCAAACTAACAACCACCTACTGGATTACTGTCTCAATGACAACGAAGGGTGGGAATCCTCTCTCACTTAGTTTTGACCTTAGGTCAATTATTAAAAGCATGTTATGATTCCGGACAGCCGGTACAATTCCAGCATTCTATAGAATATAACTCTGTAGGAATCTAGCGTTTTATTCAGTGAAAAATGTTAGGCTCCACATATAATATGAGAACAGTTTTCAGGAGGATATTTTTAGGAGAAAACATCGCTCTAAGCTCCAAGCCAATAAAATATATTTTACATAAATTAAAAACATATATCTTTATAGTCTGGAAGTTCTAATAAGGAAATGATACAGGTAACCAACAATTAAAAGTTGTTTTATAGAATTACATCATCTAAATTATGTATTTCATATTTTGAACACACTTGGTTCCATATTGGTGAATTGAACTTGAACTATAATAAAATGTAAACTTAAAGGAGTGAAGTTATATTTGGAATACTCATTAAGGAAAAAATAACATAATCCAACTAAATTTAACACATTTTTTTCGTCAAACAAAATCTATTAGGTGTTATGTTTAAATTCAGAGTAAAGATTTAAATCATATATAAAATAGAATGAAAGGATATATATGTCGAGTTTTACTGACTGAGCTGAGACAGTATTTTTGTTACATTTAAAATTGTTTTTAAATCAATAAACGAACAAAATGTTTAAGATATTAATCAATTAAGTGACCAAATAATTTTCTTTTCTCTTATAAAATATACTAGAAAACTTACTTGCACAGCCACTTTCTGGTAGAAGTCTGGAAGCCAGTATTCCATAGCGCAACATGTTGATAAAACTAGTATCCGGACTAACCATGGCAATCTGTGTTTCAGGCGATTGAGGTGGATCAACATTCTCATCAAAAAGACCACCAACTAGATTTTCTGACTCGACCTAAAGAAAAGAAAATTTTACTGTCGATACCGTATTTCAGATAGCATGAGTTCCATTTAATTAATGTTAATAGTTGGTGGTCTTTAACACATCATACTATTTTTCCTAAAATAGCTAAAACCAAACTTTTGTGTATATTAAAAAACAAATGTATGTATCTATGTATCAATTTATTGTAATTTTTTTTTAACATTCGAATAAAATTGTCCTTCAAGGATATGAAATATATTAATATTTTAATAATTTTCTAACAGGATTAACTTTAAGTCCTAAACATAGGGATTGTAATTCTAGTGTCTGACCAACTTAGTTTGTAACGAATTTGTATCCTCTAAAATTATGAGCTACATTAAAACAGAAAATTATTTTATATCAGCACTATTGGCTGAGTTGTATACCTAGTTGGTTAAACCTAAACAAAATTCCCTAGGTGTAAAAAAAACTCTCTTACCAGCATAGAGATGTAACCAATATAATATGGTTGAGTTTGTATGTCAGTCAATATGAAGGCCTTGAAGCAATTTTTAGAATTGAAGTTACAATATGTGTATTATGAATTAGTAGCTGTTTTGAATACTAGGGATCTGCGAGTACTCGGATTTCGAGATTTGAATCGAGCTTGTAATTGAAAGTTTTGTTAAGCTCGTCATTTTCGAGCTTCAACTTGATGAACTTAATAATGAATTTTTTAAATGAAATAGTAAGCATAGGCTATTTAATTTAGATAATATTCGCATTTCCATTTATAAATCATTCGGTTGATTAATAAAATGTTTAAATAAATATCAATTTTCACATTAAAAACATAATAGAGATTTTAAACTACTTGAGACCGGTAAATTTATTCAATATTGTAGTCCATTTTGAATTATCCTTGATTCAAGTTGTTTACTTGTATTTCCATGACAAATGAATGAAAATAAAAATAGATAAATAGATTACTAAATAAGTGAATACTTCTTTTTACTATTTTTACCTGGTACCTTTCTAAAATAATAATTTTTGTAAAATTAAAAACTTAATATCAAGAATATATTATATTGAATGTTTACAAACTTAAGATACTTAACACTCATATTTATTACGTACAAAATTAGTAATAGTTCAGTTACAATTTAGTTGACCCGTATAAATCAATGTTGATCTTACTTATTGCAATAAATATTTTACCAAACTTACTACATTTTATATTTAAAAAATCGTTTAATATTTCATGTTTTCTAGAAATATTATTTTTAATCTTAAAGTTTGAACACCAATTTTTAAAAGCATTAATAATTGAAGTGAAATCAATTTCTCAATAAGGTAAACAGGTCTAGCGAGAGCCATACAACGCACATGTGCAATTGTGCATAGAGGAATGGAATTAGAACAGAAGACATTATCATGCAAGATTACACTAAGGGATAATAAACGAAATATGAAACACTTCAAATTTCTAACTGTTTGTGATACATTTTCTTAAAGGGTAAAATAAGTTACTATTGCATATTTAGAGGAAATATTAGCTTATTAAAACGTCAATTTTATTAACTTTCTTTTATTAAGACTGTGTAGAAATACTGTACACTAATGTAAAATAAGTGATAGTGAAGTCAGCCAATCTTAAAGGATAGCTAGGTTAGACCTAGATATAAACAAACCCACTTCTCTATTTCTTCCTACACTTTTACACTTACCACTTTTTCAAACTTACACAGTTGCACATTGTTTTGAATTTTCGGAAACTATTATTTTTCATATGAAGAAGTAATATTTCCGAAAATCCAAAACAATGTGCAATTGTGGAAGTTTTGAAGAGTGGGAAGTGTAGAAGTATAAGTAGACATGAAGAGAGAAGTTTGTTTGTTCCTATCTAGGCCTAATCTAACTATCCTTTCAAGTTGGCTTCCTTCACTAGCACTTAATTTACATTATTATAAAGTGTTTCTACACTGTCTTACTATACATTTTTAAGTTGTCAATTTACTAACTTTTTTTATAATTGTTAGTGTAATTATATTTTTATTTGAGTTCTTATTTTCAAATTATGTTTTTAAATGTTATTTCTAATTTTAAAAAAAACATCTTTCCAATTTTTTCCAAAAGTAGGCTATTTACCATTTATTAAAATGGGTGTCATTCATACTTTAAGAACATGTGTTATAATATATTTTTTTATAATTGTTAGTGTAATTATATTTTTATTTGAGTTGTTATTTTCAAATCATGTTTTTAAATGTTATTTCTAATTTTTAAAAAAACATCTTGCAATTTTTTTCAAAAGTAGGCTATTTACCATTTATTAAAATGGGTGTCATTCATACTTTAAGAACATGTGTTATAATATCTTTTTTAAATTTCAAATTTCAAAATAAGCATATATATACTTAACATTTTAAAATTATGAATATAGTACTCGAACTCGGAAGCTTTTAGAAATACTAGACTCAAGTTCAACTCTAATGAAAAACCCCCAAGTTCGCAGACCTCTAGTGAATACATATTTTAAATATTAGGATAAATGTAATAGTTCATGTGCTTGCTTTGAAGATTCCTCAAATTACAATGAGAGTTAAATGCACATTTTTGTAGAAGAATGACCATTGTCTACCAGATATTGCAGAATAATTGATAAAATCTTTAAATGCAGTTTCTATTGGTGTTTGTTCAATATACCTACAAGAAAACCATGGTAAATTTATGTTTTTTTATCAATATTAAGTGTTTTAAGTATTATTTGAGGTAATATGTAAATAGTGTAGAAAACAAACACTGTTAAAACAATTCAGGCCATATCTAGGCAATACATATTGTTAACATATGAGAAACCAAATCTTTTACTCGTTTTGGTGTTTAGTCGTAAAATTAATGGGTTTTGAGGGAAATATTTTAATTTTTAACTGAATTCCCTGGCGGGTCTTTTATTCAGAAATCAAAAAATGTACTTACTTTTCTGGGTTTTCCCTGCATGTAGCCACCATGACTCATGGCATAATATCAATTGAATTAGACATTTCAAAAAATAATAACAGTGCCAATACATGCCTAAGCACTGGTACACCCAGAGATTGTGAGCTCTAGCTGACACACTTAGGCAGTTGAATAAGAATAAATGCTATTTTATTAAACACACATATTTAAGGAAATAGTGTAAGAGATAAAATTAAACAAAATATAGGTTATTATTAAATACAAAATTCCCATTTTTATTCAGAATCTTTTCCAATTCTATTGGGTCTCAATGCTGATAATGATAGGTTATATTGCTTTGTACTAGAGTTAATTAAAGGTTAAATGAGGGAAAGCAGATTATTTAACTGCCATTTAATAACATTTCTATTTTCTTTTATGTAACACTGCATAAATATAATGTATATTTTATAGAAAATAATATTATTGCATATACCCTGAGAGCTTCCAATTGCTCGTATGCAATTCCCGCAACTTGTGACACTGCATCCTCAAGGTCTAGAAGTTGCATATGGACGAGGTCAAGAAACTCAGAGAGATTGGGAGGAGTTACTCTCCAACCTTGCACAAGGACCTATTGCAAATCAATAACAATAAAGCATAGAACTTCAAAGTGTCAATAGAACTGATTTTTATAGGAAAGTATTAGTTATTAATTGTTTACATCTATTTAAATTGAAAATTTAAAGTATGCAAAGTCAACACTATCAAGATTTATATTTACAAAGCTTATTTTTAATGACATATTACTTAGGTATTGATTTACAGTAATTTTAATAATGTAATAATTTGCAGATTTGGCTGCACATGCATGAGTGAGTACTAGCTGGTTTCTATTAATAAGTTCAGTTTGTGGTAAATTAAAGAGTATAGTGTAATTAGTTTATCTGTGGCAACCCCAAATGTAATATGTGGTTTTCTTTGTTGTCATATCTATGTCATGGAGCAAGGAGGAAACATCCATATTTATTTAATAGGGGTAGCCACTGCATAAATGTACAACTTGAACTATTCTGTGTTTGGAGACAATGATCTATTTTCTTACTGTGTACTTAGACTAGTTTAAAAGATTCAAAGAGGGATACAAGGAATTTAAAGAAAGCCCAGGGGTAGGCAGTTAGTTAATGTCTGCTCAAAGTGGGGACACAGTTGCAAAAGTTCAAGAGCTGGTGGCCAATCACCATCTTAATAGATAATGTATTGAATATTAACTGACAATTTGTCAGATTCTTCATTAAAATTTGTGAAGTAAATTGCACTCCATTTACAGGATCAAGAAACTTAATATATTGATCACATCTATTTAAATCAGAAAACAGCTTTAACAAAACAATAAATAGTATTTATTAGATGTAGTATAAAAAATTAATAAATAACCAAATCTATGGACAAATAATAAATCAATAAACTGCTAATGATAAAATGTTAATTTGGTTTTAAAATATTAATTGCAATATTCGTCAACAAACCAAATATGTTTATCCTTGAAATAACAACTGGCATTAATAGTGGTAGTAGATAATGTAATATGTATAATGTATGTATAATGTAAGGAGAAACTACATAATAGCTAGACCTGTGCAGAGATGACCTTTTGACTTTGGGAAGTTTTCAAAACGGGTCAAGAAACAGGAGAGAAATTAAAAATAGTTTTCCACTTTAAACTTAGATTCATTTTCCCATTTTCAAATATATTTAAGTAAAAATAATTCGATAATAAATTTAGAAGCTTAGGGAAATTTGATCACCAATAGGGTCAAGAAAAGTGACAAAAACTCTGATAAGTTGCAATTTAGAGGTCTGAATGACAAAGTTAAACTCTGTGTCTTGTAGAATTTTTTATAGGAAAAATGTACATAAAATTGTTATATTAAATTGTAAGTTTTCCAAATAAACACAAAATAATATTTTGTCTAATATTGGTTTAGTAAAAATTTTAGTTAAGGTAAAATTAAAACCCCAGGTCCAAAACAATTATTATATTTGTGTATTTTTAAAAAAGCATTTTTGGTGTTAATATAAATGATGCTAAAAATAGATTTTAAGATTTACTAAAACAGTTCTTAAATAAAACGTTCATGGCATAAATTTTAATAACCACTTACACACTAAAACATCAAAATATTCAACCTAATCTGAATTAATAAAAGCGAGGCATAGTCTTGTCTATGAAAAAAATCTCAACTGAGGCAGTGTGTCTGGTTAACTCTTACTTTTTAGTTACTCAGACTGTCACAAAAAGCGCTTCGAGACTTAAAAATATTAGTTTACCCAACTATTATTATCTATGATATAAAAGTAAATCGATACCATTCCAAATAATAACAATATTAACATAATAATAATGTTATGAGGCAAAATAAGTGTGGCTGAGGCGTATTTTGTGCATAATTTGAGATTTAAAAGCAGGGCCACCACAAGAATGAATAAACAAATGTTTGATAATGAAGCTATTGATGAAGATCTTCAAAATGTAGAGTACAAATTGGAAAACTTTTTTACCCACTTATTTGTAACATGATAGGTCCCCTACATAGGTGTTTTACTCTCATTTCAAAACAAATCATGGGAATTTCTCTACAATATAAATTATTGCCATAAAAAGATCAATTCTTCAATAACTGCTCAAAGTGAGAGTTTATTTTGAGCAAATATGCAACCTTGAAGTCTGAATTTGACAGTGATGGGTTTCAGTCCTCATAGACGCTTAAGACATATTCAGCCTACAATTGTGGATATAGCATCAATCACACCCCTGAAAGTGCGTCAAAATATAAACAAAAGAAATGCGCATGGGCTGTTTCCAAACATATGGGTAGTTCTTTGCATTCTATTGACCATACCAATCATTCTAGCAAGTGAATAGTGGAGTTTTATTGAGTTAAAACTTACACTTATATGAGATCATCAGTAATACAGGATAATCTTTCATCTATGGAAATGTAAGCCATTGAAAACGAAATTAAAGAGGAAATTGATTTCGAGGCGATTAATTCTTTAGCATCAATGAAGGCAAGAAAAAGAGCCATTTAGTAACCATTCAATTACAAATCGATGTATTTAATGACATATTATTAAAATGCATGATACACTTTATTTCATACAAACAAAACTGAGGTATATGTTATTTGTTCTGCTAATGTGAAACTAGTTTTATTATATTCATTCTTATTATCTTTATATTGTTGCTTTATGTGTGTAATGAATATCCCAATACAATGCATTAATGTGTTTTTTAAACTAATAATTGAGTCTTTAAACCTTTATGTGTCAGTTAACATAGCCTTGTGATGTGATTGACAACTAACATTAGGTGTCTCAACATTGTTGTCGAATGTTGGAGTGTGAAATATTACAATACAAAGAAATTTAAAGCAAAATTCACACAAATTTCATGAAAAAGTGGATAAAAGAAATAATTTGTACTTCTTGTTAATCTTATTAAACTTAAAACACAAAAACCTGTTTTCCTTTTTTCAAAAATAGTTAGCAACTAAATTTATAAAAATTGTTAATGCAAAAAGTCCTGGGATCTTTAAAGAAATTCTATTAACATATTTTCAATGTTAATTAGGGCCACTGCAGAGAATAAATAACAATTTTATATAACTCGCATAAAAATCCAATCAACAATAATCAAGAAAAAAAATGGGCATGGACATCCAAAACTGATCCATCTTGTAATTGTTTCTTTTCAAGGTCTTAAGATGTTATAAAGAAGGAGGCGCCAAAATCAAAGTTAACATGCATACAAAATGTGCTTGCGGCAGCCCTGTTTAAAAGTCACTTTTAATATTACTTTTCACTAAACATGTGTTTTTCTTGCTTGAATATATTCAGGGATAAAATGTATTACCATTAAGTAGCCTAATGTGGTTGTTATTTAATGATGCTCAGATGTGTTGACAAAGTATGATAATTGTAAAATAAAAGGGGTTGAAATTTTGGGTATACATCTACTTAAAGGAAGATAAGGTTAATTTAGCTTTAATAATAATAATGTTAATGGGCATTAAATACAAATGTCACATTTATAAGACACTGGTTAGTGTGTAACCTTTTTGTATGAATATTTCCTGTCCAAATTTTGGGAACACCTTATTTCTCGAGCTTTCCCAGAAGTTCAGGATCCCACACAGGTTTGATGATGATGATGATAATCCATATGTCCCATTGGGAGCTTTAGATAACTTTCAAGCTGAACTTTGTAATTAATGCATAAAATCTACATAATTTCTTAATGTGTGTGTGTGTATGTGTGTGACTTACTAAACCCCAGAAGCCCCTAGATGACCTAAAAAATAAACTTTGCACTCTTATAGTATAGATCACAGTACAGTACCTAACAGACTGATATTTGATTTTTTTAATTTTTATTTTATTTAATAAATATAGAGTTAATTTAGTTATGTCACTTTATTCACTCTTATGTAATAACTGACTGAAAGATACTTATTTACAAACAAAACCTAACCTTCCATATGCTTATCAATTAAAAGTTAGGTTTTGTTTGGTTTGTAAAAAAAATCAATCCGATAACTTAGCTCAGTCAGTAGTGTGTCTACTGAGCTAAGAGTCCCAGTTTCAATTTTTCAATTTCCGGCATGGCCGAAAAATTAATCAATGGTGAAATGTGGATCCACCCCTTTCACAGTTATGAATTAACGGCTGGGGGACTGGATGTTGTGCATGTCCTAATCTTAAGTTATATTATAAGGCATATGAAGGTACTACATGCATAGCAAGCCGATAGTGGAAATTATATAGGGCTTGAATAAAAAACTGGAAACAGTAATGGATGTAAAGTAAAAGTGTTATAATCAATCTGTCATTAAGAGGCCTAAAAACTAGTAAAACATAGTTCTAGAATGCCAAATTTTAGTGACTTTGAATCAATGTTGGTGGTCAAATGTAGGCTTCATATAAACATCAGGGTTTAGCTTTTGGCACTTAAAGGTTTAAAAGTGTGTAATTCACTCATTAAGCTCTATTGTCATGCTAAATCTAAATTCATATTACTTTTCAATAAGGCATACCTGTTTACAACTTAGAAATATAATTGGATTATTTCTGACTAGCTCACTTTTGGCACAGTATATTAGGCATCCTGTGGACATTATATAAATCAAGTTTATAGTTGTCTGTCATTTTATATGGACTTTGATCAATGATATACAGATTCAAAAATAAATATTTCACCCATAAGTGTGGTCTTGAAATAGTGCTTCTTTAAAAGTAGCCATGTTTTTGATAGCAAAAGTGATATTTTTGTGAAAGTAGTGATAATTCTACCGAATCTTCTTTAAACTTACCGATCTTCAGCAATATATAATACTAACCTGTTGAGCAGGGGTTGTGTAGAATGGTGTGTGAGCAATCACAGTAATATAGATCTCTGGAGTAAATAATGTACACGATCCAGGTAGGTAAAACTAAAAACATACAAGACCATTTAAGAGTAATTACATATATGTAAGTATTCTAGGAACAAACTAGAACCTTATGTTTAAAGAAAAGTAAGGTCACACCCCTGTTAGTTTGATAAGCAAACTTAGTAATTAAAAAAAAGTTATCAGTATAAACCTTTATCTGTGCAAAATATGCACATATTGAGAAACTTTTCTCGGTTTTCCCAATTTGAGTGAGTATCATCCAACTCGCACATCATATGATAATGATTTCATACATTCATTTACACTTCTGAGTGAGTGATTTTGTGATGACAGTCTTAAAATATTGAATATAATTAGAATTCAAATAGATATACTTGAGGTTTTCAAATAAAACCACCACCAAGTGACCAATGTCGATATTTAATATCAAACCCTAGTTGGTATAAAATGTTATTCAAACAATACCCTTATATGGCAAAAGAAGTGTCTCAACTGACAAATACACAAGGAACTTAGAAACCATTCAGTAATCATTGTGAACTGGTGTTGCACTTACTTTGGTGGCCACATGGTATAAGGCGTCACTCACGCAATAGACTAAACTGCCAATAGTGGAGAAATTGGGGTTTGATCCCAGTTGAGTGTACCGAGGGTGGTTTTCCCTAAAATGTTCCCACTCTCCCCCCTCAAGATCAGGTACACTTCCTCTAACTTCAACCTTCCTAACCCTTAATCCATTAATATAATTAGTGCATAGGTGTATAACCTGATGAGGTTATAAAACATGGTGCTAAAGATAAAATAACGGGTGTAGCATTATTTATTGATTATACACTACCCAAAATTAAGTAAATCCCTTTTTTGTTTTAATCTACAAAGATACATTAGGGAAACTAGCTTGCCTAGCAACTCCTTTTTTTTACAAACCTGATGAAAAAGAGGATGGGACACAAATACCCTTTAATGTGAGGGGAGCACAAATAAGCATAACCTACCATTATTAATAGAACTAACTGCTCTTATTTAAATGACCACATTACAATAAAACCTGTTCCAAACTTTCAGACATCCTTTTCAAAATCCCCTAGACTCACACAAGACTGCATTGTTTCCACACAATCATATTAAGACGACTTTAGGGGGGAATATTCTATACCTCACAACATTGTAATTTTATACTGGTACTGGGCACTCTGGATATACAACAGTTTATATACTAAGAGACAGGTAAATTAGGAATAGAAACAAAAAGAATTATATCAACCTTATCTATTAAAAAAATCTGGCAATGGTAATTTTCTAAGAAAAATTTTAAAACCACTGTATAAATTTTCCAATTATACAGGTGTTGGGTCATATCAATAAAATAATATGACATAGGTTCAATTTTTCTCAAGAATAAAAAATTGAATTAAGAAATTGATCTAATTTCTAGATACATATATTATATTTTATAGTTTAACAAATATTCTTAAAATTTGGTGATTTAAAATGTTATGCCAAAAACAGGTTACTTAAGAATATAAACTCACAATTTTAGGGTATTTTACAATCCCAAGGATAAGAAGACCTTAACTTAGTTAGGTAATAAAGCATGAAGCAGATGTCATATAGGATGTAGTGGTGCCGTTTTATGTACTATACTTAAAAAAACAGTGAAATTGAGACCATTGAAACCATTTTACTATATTTTAGACAATACAGATATATTTTTAAATAGTTATAAAAACTACTAAGCTGATCACAATTTTGCTATTGTTAAAAATGCATACAAACACACTTTGATCTGTTTTCTGATTTGATAATAATCTTTTACCTAAATTCCCAAATATTCATCCTCTAAGATGGGTTCTTAGAGCAATGTGAAGGAAAAAAATATTTGAATAATTCTGCTGATTGATAAGTTTTACCAAATAAATATAAGTATTGACCAAAACTAGTCCTTTATAAATAAAATAACCCACTAAAAAGCCATGCTATTTATATTTTAACTAGACATGCCCTACAATAGTACATTAATCATATATTTTCTCTATATTTGGAGTGTATAAATGGTTCAATTCTAAATAAACACATTTTGATATTGAATAAAGAAACTTAAACATTAGGAAATTAGTTCAAACCCTAAAAAAATGGAATTCCCAATAAAACCTCACTGTCCAATGGAAACAGTGAAAAATGTGGATTGTGTTGTTTTTCATTATGAAAGTCATATGGTGTTTGTCCTTTCAAATAGTCTTTTTAGGCTTGACTAATGGTGATTTTCCCTCAATTATTTTACACCCACCCTCTGCAAAAGTTTGGGTATATTTTCGCTATATTCTATGTTCCTCATCCCTAAACCATTAGTGTAAATTTGTAGAAAGCCTATAAAGGAAGTAAGACGAGGTGCAGAAAAAAAACTTACAGGTCTTGTCAAGCCATCTAAGCTCTTCTTAAATGACTGAAATATTTCATCAATCATAACTTCCCCATGCTGAATGTCCTATAACAAAATTAACACTTCATTGGACATTCATAAAAGACAACATTTTAGATAGTAAATTTCACACTAACTAAAATAAAAGAGGCTAATTCTAGGTCATTGAGTTAAACTTTAAAGTGTAACGATTTTTTATAAACTAAAGTATTAAAATCATACATGAAATTGAATGATAAGATGATATAAAGTGTGTTTTAAGAAAATAATAAAGATATTACTGAATAAAACTGTGTTTGGCCTTTAGCAACAATGAGTCTAGCCAGATTTATAAGAAGAAAAAGGTTTTACATTTGATACAAGGGGTAGTGTGATTCTAAATACATAGGTAGGTCCTTGTATTGTTTTATTTACTAAAAAAAAAGTTTTTTATCATGTTATCACATATTTCCCCAACAAATTATTTTATAAAAGCTTACAAAATGTTTTGATGCATTTCCAAATCAGACTCAATATATACATAAGTTTCAATGAGTCTTGTAAATATAGTGTTGAAACAAGGACATTTTTAATGTGATTGAACTGTTACATAAATTTTGCAATTTCACAAATGAGGGTGTTATTTAAAATGTATTCAAATTAATTGATTTTATGCCTATTTATACAACTGTGTGGAGAATTAAATAACAACTAAGAAAAATAAATAACAAATAACAATTTTCATAGGAAGGACAGTTAAAAAAATACAAACATTATTTTGTGGTCAAACAATATTAATAACAATTTACTATATTATAAATATTATTTTATAGGTGTTGATAAGATCTATCATGAGCGACATCTGTAGATCACAATACTAGATGTATGAATACGCGAAAGTAGATATAGTAACTTTTCTAGCCGTCTTCTTATCAAAATTGGATTGTACATAAACTTCTAAATGTTAAAAAAATTATATTGGACTTAACAGAACAATTACTATACATATGAAATGCATAATCTCCTAATAGAGTGAAACTCAAAGTAGGATTCGTGGATCTCTAGGGGTTTGCAAAGGTGTTTGAAAGGGTCTGCCTTGGAGTATAAGATTAAATATCTAAATTAAATATGGCATTTTAAGGAAAATGTGAAATTAATACAATAAAACTAATTAAATTTTACAGATTGGATTTGTTTTCTAACTAATCTTTAAGAAATCAACACTTTCAAACCTACTCTCCAAGATTATTTTATTGAGTAAAATAATACCTAGTAAAAAATTACTATTTTTGTATGAAATAATTGTTTCCTATGAATCAGTCATCAAGAGAATTCTGTTATTCTAAACTTGTGGAGAATTTTCCAAACGAAAACTGCTACAATTATCCCTACTAGTGGAATCCAATTATAGGCATCTATTTTTCAAAAAATATCCAGGTGAAGAACATTCTTAATAGCTCCCAGGGGCATCAAAATTTCGAAAATTTGCATTGGGGGAGCTACTATAAATAACTTCCAGGGACATCTTAATTTCACAGATTTTCTATTTTTAGAAACTATTTCTACAAATAGTTTCTAAAGGCATCTAATTTTTTTTATCCAAGAGAGGATCACTTTATATAGCTTTTAAGGGCATCCAATTTTCAAAGAATTGCTTCATGAGGACTATTCCTAATGGCTTCTAGAGGCATCTAATTCCCAAAATAATTTCATGTGAGATCCATTCAAAATAGTTTCTAGAGACATAATTTTAAAAAATCCTTGAGAGGACCCACCTCAAATAGCGTCTAGAGAAATCTAGTTTCCAAAAAAATTGCCAGGCAACAGTTATTTAAAATAAATTTAGAGGCATCGAATTTTTTTAAATTAGCCAAGGGAGGACTAATCAAAATATCTTCTAAGTGCATTTAAATTTCCAAATATTTCTAGGGGAAGACTAACCCGAAATTGATTCTACTAGAGGCATTTAATCATCAACAAAATTCCAGGCAAAGATAACTCTAAATATATTATAGGAGAGTTTTTTTTTATCTGGGTAGGACTATTCCAAATTGCTTATAGAGATTAGTTTTTAAAACTTCAGACGAGGATAAGACCCAAGGGCATACCATTTTCAAACATTTAATGGGAGATGGCTCCTAGATCCCTCTTTGGCTTGGGTGCCTAAACACATCAAAATACTCTTTTATGGCTAGTTGCCCCTCCTACACAAATAAGTTTCCATTGCAACTGGTGTAATGAATAAACCCTAAAATCCTTGGTGTACCCCTGTTTAGAAAATAATGTTCTAATCAAAACCTAACTTCATTTTTAGTTTTTCAATTTTGTATTTTTATCTTACTACAGGTATTATTACTTTTAACTTGCAAACTAATGGTCCAACCGATAGAAAATGGAGAAACAAGGCGAAAGAGCACAGATCAGTTTACAAAACACTCAAGTGAGTGGTCAAATTATTACTTTCATTTTCACAATCACTTCACATATTTGGACTATTACAGCCTGGACTATCTCGGTTTTATCAGAATTCAAATTATTATCCTGTAAAAATCATGGACCTAGACGGCTAAGATTCAAAATCAAATAGAACAAACATAGTCAAACATATTCAACAACAGGTTAATAATTCTGTGATGTTAAGACTTAGAGCCCTACTAAGCTTAATACAGAGAAATTTTCAATCTCATCTTGGATTAACACATTGAGTGCTGATATGGATACAAAGTATTATGTTGTCTTGTCAGTAAGGTTACATATGGCTTTCAACAATTTCTTTATTGGCATTTTATCTTGTTTATTAACTTAGCTTCAAAAAGATTCTTTTGAAACATTTCAATTGTGGCACGGACTAATTTAGTTCAACTTCTTTGTATAAAGCACAACTTATTTATATAAAAGTATTTACTTTTTGTGCAGGGATGATAAGCGATTGTTAATCTTCCCTAATGTTGTTCCTGAATAAAAACAAAATATATGTTTTTAAGAAAAAGTTTACTTACAACTGCAGAGAGTGAAGGGCTCATATCCAAGCAGTAAATAATTCGGTACCGGTGGGTTAGAAAAACAATTGTTGATTTGTGAGTAACTCGATAGATGTAATGATGACAGTTTCTCGGCCTCCATTCTAAAGGTGGTTCATGAGGTTGTATGGAAACTACTGTGAGCTCATCTTTGCACTCCGCCTTAGAAAAATGAACATAACATAATCAAGAAATATATCAACTAAAATTCAAGGCATTTCAAATTCTAATAATTTATTATTTTCTCAAATACCATATCTGAATAGTTAAGAATAATTTTTAATTTTTCAAAAAAATCTAGTATTTTTTGTATGTATGCATGAATACCCCTAATTTTACTTTTCATACAAAATATGTCTTGTAAACACATTAGAAGAATGAGTCACTAACTATTAAGATTTGTTATTGGAAGTGCTTTAAAGAGATAACAAGAAATTAAAGCTATGCCTAAATAACTAAAAAATAATAATGTTGAAATGTTGCCAGTACCTCGCCAATATTTGTATGAATTTCTTTAAAGTAGTGTTAATTTAGGAGGAAAAGAGGAGTTAGCTAAATGCTCTCTCAAAAGGAAAAAGTCTGCAGAACCTAGGAATATTTAGGATTGTAGAATATAGCTCAGAACCTATAAATCATAGAGCTAAGAATGGGATCATTGTAAAGATTAGGCCTATAAACAGAGCTTTCGTTAGATACAGCATTCAAATGTTTTGATGAAATAAAGGCTGTTGGGTCATAGATAAATAAGTAAAAAAATATTTTATAATGTGTTTGGTTTTTTTTTCTAATACAATGTTTTCGTTTTATGATATTTTGAAGCACATTTGTAATATTTAACCAGCCAACATGAGTTTTGGTAGTATTTTTAATCTAGAAAAAAAAGAGTGTACTTAGGAAAAGAGCTTCAACTAATTTGCATGCCTACCTATCTTTTGTTGAATTTAGTAGATATTTTAATATATTATTGACTTACTTAAGCATGGTTATTGATGCTACTGAATTTTACATCTAATAAAACTAGCTTGATAAGCCTATAAGTCATCTTAAAGAATTATATTAAAATTATAGTTTAATTAAAATATCATAATATAACATGATATTAAACAATAAATACAGTACAAGTTCATAAAATAAAAGACAATCAAGAGTTAAATTCTCTATTAAAGCCAATACTTTAATAATAACCTAAATACTTAATACTTGCCGGCAAAAGCACATTCCTTTTCTGAACAGTGAGTGTTTTGTTGAGATGTTCCAACAGCCACTGGGACCGAATACTGCGAGATATGCGATATTCCTTAGTCATAAACAGATAAATAAATCCAGCTTCTAAGATTTCTTTTTCCTGGAACAAAAGTATCCATCAGAGGAAGTCATAATGTAACACTGCAAAAATCATGTACACACATATGCCGTAATTAACTCTCGTAGAGCCCGATTCGGTGGCCACATAATTTAAGGTGTCATGCTCACAATATACTATATTGCCGATGACAGGGAGATGAGAATTTGAATCCCAATCAAGTGTACTGAGTGAGGGTGGTTTGGCCTATATAGCTTTTCACTCTCCCTCCACGCAAATGCAGGTACATTTCCTTTTAATTCAACCTTATTCCTCATTCATAACTATTTAGTTGAAATAGTACATATGTGTTGTTAGGTAGTAAGAAGGGGTGCTAACAAAACTCTTGAAGAGAAACTCATTAGTATGGCCTTAAAATACAATTTATGTCTTACGATTAATGTACTATATCAATAAAGTCTAAAACCCACATCTGTGGTTGCATGGCCTTAAGTGTTACTCTCGCTGAAGACTGGATTGCGGGCAATGAGAAGATCAGAGTTTGTACCACGGATGTTTTTTCTCTAAGCTGTTCACCACTCTTACATTTAACAAATGTGGGTGCATTTCCTCTGAATTTTATCTTCCTTAGCCTTAAACCATTAATATAAAAAGGAAGATATCCTGGACAAGTAGTGACATTTGATGCAGAAAAAAAATCAATGGTTTTACAATAAGTTAAAAGTAGTGAATTTCTTCCTCTTTCTCGAACCAAGCCTTGCGTTAACAGGCTTTGATAGTGTGCCTCCTCCTCCCTCCCTTCATCAAAAGTTGTGCTAGCCTGAGAAAAGTGTTACAGTACCTTAAATAAAGAACTGAAAGTACAGGGTGGTGTAGCATTCACCTACAATTTTGACACAAGCAGAACTACAGTGGCCTAAAAGTAGTGATAATGTGAATACCGTATAGCACAAATGAGCAGCTAAAGAAACAATTTTTGTCAACAAGGAACATTGGTCAGTTGCATATCATGAATTCACTACAGAAACTTTTCAAAAATTGTGATTATGTATAAGTGACATGTCAAAAATTTGGTCAAAATTTCGGTAAGTTTCACAATACAGCTTCTGCAGCAGATGAGAAACCTAAAGGCACAACAAGGACTGTACAGACAACCAGAAAATATTGAACGAGTAAGGAATGCTATCCAACGAAGTCTCAAGTGATCAGCACACAAACATTCACTGGCACTTCTGCTGACTAGAAGGTCACTGGGTTGGATGGTGCACAAAGACTTGAATTTCCATCCATACAGGCTTCAGGTAAATCTCATTTTGAGACTGATAATGTCAGACCAAGAACATTTTTAATTATGTGGCAATGTAAACAAACAGTACATGGGATAGTGGAGTAAAACCAATCCTCAAAAAATCCATAGGAAACCTCTCCAAAGTCAAAACAAATGGTTTGGTGCAGATTTTCACCAATTGAGATTATTGGTCCCTACTTTTTTTTAATAAAATTGGCCATACAGTTACTGTAACATAGACCAATATGTTGTCATGTTGACTGAGTTGGTGTTTCCAGAATTCTACCAGTGAGCCATCCCAATTTGTCTCGTATTCAGGGTTCTGTGTTCAATTACTGTGTCCAAGTTGTCATTTTTCACTTAAATGATTATGATTCAGTTATCAGCACTGATTCTGTGGATAATCATCAAGTATCAGTTTGTGATACACATGGATTAATTCTAATAGAGGATATTTCATGAAATGGAATTGTCAAAATAATGAAGGCAGTGTTTTATATAGACCTATATGGAGTTGGCCAGAGACGGAGACAGCTCTATTTAGAATAATTCAAGTGAGAAGTCAGTTCAAAACTCTTGTAGGACCAGGAGCAGTGTATTTAGTCAATATGTTCAACTATGTCAATATGTGTGTGAAGTTTACTGTAAAGAGGCCTTATACAGGGTTGTAATAATAAAATAATAACAGAGTGTAAGATTCAGTAGCTAGTAAAAAGACCATGTGTTATGCATGGGCACTTGTGGACACCATCTATCCAACCTATTGGTTTCCCTGTTAGCAATGTCCTTATTCTAACCATCTCATTTAATGACTTGGAAATTAATATTGTTTTCCCTATAAAGCAAGCATGCTTTATTTTTATACCATGTATTCATTTGAAAACTTTAAACCTAAATATCTGAAAAACAACTTCATGTTGAACGAAAAGTTGCTTAGTTTTGGGGTTAAGGTAAGGTGGTGACCTTGGATGGCGTTGTTAAGGTCAAGCACATTAAGGTCACTGATTTTTTTATCGCATATTTTGCATATTCTTGTAGCTCATGTTGTGGCATTGTCAAAATGGTGGTGTCAAGCTTTTCAAGTAAACACCATCATGAGCTACAAGTTTCACAAGGTTTGGCATTGCCGGTGTTGGGCGTGGCATTAGAATTATTCAAACATATCATGTGAATGTGTGTGCATGTTTAAAAGAATAAACAAAATAATTATCGAGCAAAAGACGTTTTGATTTACATTTATAGTAGATTTTCAACAATTTGATACACCAATAGCACTAGACAGTTCAAGCACTGATGTCTTGGGATATGCCACACAACCCAAAATGTCCACTTAAGTTAATTCATTCAACACTGTACATTCAGTTCATTTTTTGTTTGCGATAGAGCCAATTTCTTTACATTTTGAAACAAGATCCCAAATATAATGTGATACATTTTTGTCTTGATGTCTTTGGTTGAAAGCTGCTACAGTTTTTCAAGAACAATGATTCTCAGAGTCATACAGAAAAATTAGATTTATTTCTTTCTTCCAGAATATAAACCAAATTTTCAAAATCAGTACTTCAGATGGAAAGTAAACGAGAAAATTTCTAGATTTATGACTGGCATTGCTAGTAAATATGATGCTTTGTTAATGTTCTTGAACATTTATCTATGTCTTCTGCGAATAGAGCTACACAAACAAACACATACACACACTTCTAGCTTCCAGCAGTTTGTTTGAATAATTCTAGTGCCACGGCAGCACCAGCAATACTGAAACTTGTGGGGCTAGTAACTCATGATAATTTTTACTTGAAAAAGATTTACAACACCATTTTGAAAATATCTCTACTTGAGCTAAAGAAATATGAAATACAAAATGTGTTGTCTCATTAAAATAAATCAAAGTGACCTTAATGTGTGTGACCTTAGCAATGCCTCTCAAGATCATAGCAAACCCACCAACTTAATTTATCCTCATAACAAAAAAAAACTTTTGTTTCTAACTCTTTTTCAACGCTGTGTTGCTTTCAAGATATTGTGTGGAACGCTTTCAAATGAACACATGATATAACAAATTTTGATTATTTTTTTCCTTCAATTATATTAGAATATGTACATTAGGTCAGAGTTTCACGAGATTCCAAATATACCACATCATAGGTCTCGCCCCAATTGTGTGGGAAAGCCTATTATTTTATGGTACCTGTAAGTAAGAGTCATGAACAATACCTACATAATATGTAATAGATTTTTTTTACCACAAGGTTAGACAAATGTTTTAAATGTATTAATACCTCTTGAAATATTTAAACTTAGCCATGAAAAACGTTGACTGGCTATAAGAGACTTTTCTTTTGATTTTATATGAACACATTATGTTAGAGAGATGATTAAACTAGTTCAAACCTATTAAGAAAAAAAAGGAAAAAAGGCCAATAGTACCCCCTTCCCCCCCCCCCTCCCCCCCAAATTATGTGTGGTGGAGCCTTTTGAAGCCAAAGAGCATGTAGCTCAACTTTAACTCTGCCTGGTCTAACAGAGCACAGTAGTACTGTTTATGTAAATACAGCCCTACTGAGCTTAGCAGCATTAAATCACCCTAATGATAAATCAGGAATGGGTACTAATGCCCTTAGAAAGGCAAAAACACAATTGGAGTGGAGAATATTTACACTTTCTTTAGAGAAACTATATTTTTACAAAATAAAAACCTCATGGTGTTATTAATTAACTATATAAGACACACAAAAAAAGTCACTTATTAAAATATTTTGATTGGTTGGTTAAATAATTAATTTCAAAGACAATTAAAATGTCTTAATCAGCTTCAAGGCATCTTGGTTATCATAAAAGTAACCCATAACAACTTGCACGGAAATAACTAGAAATCACTAGTCTATAAATGTTTTGATTCCCTCGAAAATTTGATTTTAATTGAATTTTAATAGATTAAGAAGATTATGTTAAATTTGGTTGATCAATTTTTTTACTATAAAAACAATCATAAAAGATTATTTTTATCTCATACGGCATTATACTACACGTATAGGTTATAAACATATGTACTGATTAGGCTAATGAGTTACAGATGAAGGTTTAATTTAGAGGATTGTTACCTGAATTTTTAAACAGTCAATATTATCAAAATTAAAATATGTTTTAGTGTTTTTCAGCAGTCAATTCTATAGCTGTTGTTTTAATACACCAAGTACATGTTACTTGTGTAGTTACTAAAATTTAGTTTATGCTATGTGTGAGATTTTGATTAATGTAAAATCGCTAAAAGATCCACAATCTGTGTTGGGTAAAGGGAATTAAGAAAAAATATCCAGTTTGCAAGATTTAAGTTTTCTACCAATAAAAGCAACATTTTCAAGGTGTGGTTGCCTATACTTTGGATTATGAATTGTTTAAGTAAATCGATGGCTGAAAATGTATTATTAATTATAGCTGAA
The DNA here is from genome assembly GCA_901482245.1 of Timema douglasi. Taxonomy (NCBI): domain Eukaryota; kingdom Metazoa; phylum Arthropoda; class Insecta; order Phasmatodea; family Timematidae; genus Timema; species Timema douglasi. Next base: position 102,208 of record CABEEJ010001485.1, read on the forward strand.
TGGTTAAAAAAAAAAAAAAATTAAAATAAAGTGTCAATGTTCTTGACCCCACAATAATAGTTTTAAACGTATCTAACTAAGGAGTCACCAGTCATGAATTGGTAATTTTGTCTGACAGTCAATATTTTGTTGTAGGCCCACATGGTGTTTGTTTAGTTGTCATTGTTATAACGTTTCGTTATATTTATATTCAAATTTGTCCTGACTTAATAGTAATTATTTTTATTTATGAATTATTTTAAGTGTTACTGAATATTAATTTTATTAATAATAGTTAACAGTCTTAATTAATCAAACTATTTAATATGGAAACAGAAACAAGAAAAAGATGTAACATTGGTAAATGAGATGCAAAGAATGTCAAAAAATTATAAACTTTTTTACTATAGTCTATCAAATAAGTTTGCCTACCTAAGGTAAATTTGAGTTTGGATTATTTTTTTTTAAAGAAAGTACACACGCAGTCAAATGGATAGAGGGAAAAACAATGTATACCATATATAATGAGTTGGGAAAACTATCCTCAGTTCACCTTACCAGAATTCGATTCCCAACCACCTACCTATCATAGGTGACCATGTGAAGTGCCTATTTAAAGCTGATTTTAAATAATAATAAGAATACTCCATTATTTACACAAACCAAACGTAACATATTCACATTTTATAGCTTGATAATCTGCAGTCTAATCCACTGCAAGAGTGATGCCTTAGACCAGGGCTATTCAATTAATTATCCAAGCGGGCCACTCCAAATAATCATAATATTTGGTGGGCCGGATATTTAATTCAATTTGGCAGTAATTTGTAACCATATTAGATTATACTTTTGTAGTTTAAAAGGGGGTGGGGGAATGAAACAAAATTTGCTATTATATTTAATATTGATATATTTCAGTGATATTAAATAAAAGTTAGAGGATTTTTATCATCCAGCTTCCTTTTCTTACTACTCAAAGTAGAAAGAGCCATTCTAGAAAACTTACAATAAGACTAATTACAAGCAAAGCACTTTGCTATTACTATAACCAATGCACAAACAATAAGCTAAGCAAATATCAATTGTCGAGACATCGGCTGTTGTTGGGTGGAGGGGAGAAGAGGTGTGAGTTACTCTCAGCCACCCTGTCACCTGCATAGTTCAAGGTCAAAAGTAAGAATATGTTATATAGCTCAGCTGTTATGTGGTGGCACTTGGAGAGAAAGATACCGGGTCTAGAGTGGGGGATGCACAACGGCGGAGGGTAAGCTTGCACTCCCTTGTAAACACACAATGTTGATGGTGCTTGGAGGGAGAAATATCGGGTCTAGAGTGGGGGACGCACGCCGCTGGAGGTTAAGCTTGTAATCCCTTGCAAACACTCGATGTTGCTGGTGCTTGGAGGGAGAGATACCGGGTCTAGAGTGGGGGACGCACGCCGCTTGAAGGTAAGCTTGCACGCTCTTGTAAACACACGATGTTGGTGGCGCCAAGGACTGAGTAACATTGGGCTTGCAGCTTCCCCCATCAATGATAAGAGACTGAAGATATCTCTGGCCGTTCAAGGTCAGGCGCCTCTACATAATGTATAAACTATACAGCACATCTCCAGTGATACAATAGTTGGACTTTCAATCCGCAGTCCAATCTCCGTAGCTTGGCAGGCCGGATGTGGCCCGCGGACCGCCAAATGGATAGCCCTGTCTTAGACCATGAGGCCATCGAAGTGGGTCTCTCCTAATAGGGCCCCTACACGATCAGTCTTAGTGTCAGTATTAATAAAGTAATAATTAATACTGACAGTCTGACTGATCATGTAAGGGCAGTATTGATGGACGGACTTAACGAAAATAATGATGTGATCTGAATTTTCTTATCACATCAGTCTCAGTCCATCAGTCTTGCAAGTGGTGGGAGAGTGACAGTATGACTGAATGTGTGTGCGCACTCATCAGTATTTCCTTCAGTCTCAGTAGCAAACATAGACTGAAAGAGCTGAGACTGATAAGAATAATGAAGCGAACATTGATTGTGTACAGTCTCATTGTAAATACTGATGCATACTGTCAGTAAGATTGTCAGTTTACTATAATTTTCTTATCTAAACAAATACAATCCTGAACACAAATTAACAATTTTACATCATGCAAACTTATAATTTTCAAGTCTCTATTAGAACATAACTCAAACCTTAGTATGGATCTTAATACACACACTCTTTGGAAATGATCCACTGGAAGTCAAATATTATTAATAAAGTTAATATTATTTCATTTTAAGGCTAAAAAATGTATAAATCTATAATTAAGATTCTTTACAAGTAGGCTACAGTAATTAATCGGCTGACTTGATCCAGCCTTACTAAGATTCCATTCACTAATAAATTTTAGTCTCAATTAATGTTCACAAGGTAGTTAGATTCAGCACTAAAAAGAGAGTCTAGTACATCTTAACCGTCCAACATTTGGCTATTTTTCACTGAAATGGTACAATGTGTGGTTATTTTATTGACTTTAATGCACTAACAAGAGTGCGAATAATTGTATGACATCAAGATTTAGACTTTTTTACACTTTTATTGAATACTATATTTAGATAAAACTCAACAAGACATCGCCCAAATTATTTTTGAAACGTAAATATTGACGATGATGTATGACTTTCCAATGATTCTATGCACTGGATGGGTGGCATCATGTGCAGTGCACAATAAAACGACTATGACGGCATTGTATGTGTACAGGGTGGCTACAAAACCTTTTACAAAATTCCCTGACTTTTCCAGGTTTTCCAGGCAACATTTTTCAATTTTCCTTGATTACCTTTTTCCAGTTTTAATGGTGGATGATGACTTTTGTTTTATTTATTATTGATCACATATTAAAAAAAAAGTGTGTATCAAAGTTACTAAAAACAAAGTTTAATCAGCTATTTTAATAAAAAGAATGTTATTTTATTTAGGTATTATTAACTTTCGTTTTAGTGTTTAGTTGCAAAATTAATGGGATATTTTATACACATTTTTTAATTCCCTGACTTTTACTTATTTTTAGTTAAATTCCGACTTTTCCGTTTTCCATGTCATCGAAAAAATTCTGACTTTTCCAGGTTTTCCCTATCTGTAGCCACATTTAATTATTAAAGGACCCACCTCGGTGGCATAGTTATCTAACGCACTAGTCGTGATCAGCTTGACTGCCAAGAACAGGGAGATCGAGGTTCGAATCTCGGTCGAGTGAACTGGGGGTGATATTTCCTAAATGGTTTTCCACTCTCCCTCCACGCAAATGCGGGTTCACTTCCTCTAAAATCAACCTCCCCAATTCCTAATCCATTAGTGTAATTAGTACTTAAGCGTATAACCCGAACAGGTAGTAAGAGGCAGTGCTAAATAAAAAAAAATATTAAAGTGGTTTATTTTATCTATAGTTATAACTTAATTTATTAACATATGAAATGCTAGGTTAAGCTGAGTTGTTAGTGTGTCATAATAATGAAAGGTTAGGTTAAGCTGGGTTGGATAAGTGTAATAATAATTAATACAAACTAATTGTGTTATTTCAATGAGGTCATCAATATGTTTTGCTTCGTCTATAATTTAGTCACTATGGATACTTGAGATCACCTACATCGAGTCAAATTGCTTGAAGTTACTATGAAATAATGTTAATTGTTGTCATTTTAGATAGTTTCTACGCCTTCGTAAAAACGGTAGAAATTATGTTTGGAGTCAAGTGTAATGTGTCCAAAAAGTTCTAGAACGGCCGAAAGATAGGCTAATCTACCCGCCGCTTAGGTGAGTGGAACTTTTTCTTATTTAATTCGAGTTTTATTTCCTTCCTTTTTGGTTCAAATCGATAAATGTTTTAATGTTTGGAATAGTGTATGGCTGATATAATTCGGTTCGCAGTTTCATTGTGAGTATAAAGATAGTATTTTTTTATGATTTGCTATCTTAGGTAAAATACAGTGTATCATATGATGTGCTGATCCATTATTCCCAAAACCATAAATCTAACATATTGTTTGTGGGCTATATTTGTTTACAAGTCTTAATCTTAATAGGTACTTTATTTGTGTGCCATGTATTATTAAAACTGCACACTGTAGCATTTATTTTTATAATGTGGTCTCGAGGAGTATCCTCATTTATTTATCTAATTTAATCTTAAAATGCTAAATTGTAATAGTGAAAATTTAAACTTGACATACAAAAATGTTAGCCCCAGCCTAGAGGTTAGAATATTGTGAAATTATCACTTGTTACTGTTGTTATAAAACAAAGCCTTAACAAACTTAAGGGTCTAAGTAATCAAGTTAAATTATTACATTTCCATAGAAAACATACCATTGTGATATTAATTCACGGTTAAGTTAATTCCATTGTCAAATGTTAAATATTTATAAATGTAATATCTATTTTAAAGTTTCACATAAATTCCTCATTTATTGAGGTCCGTCAAATTTTCAAGTCTCCATTCATTATTTACTATTTGATAGCAATAACTTTGGCCAGACAATAAGGCATCGTTGTTAGCAGTGTTGCCAACTCTCTATTCTAGCGCGATAATGTCGTTAGCATGCTAGAGAGGGGACAGTTAGAGATAGGCAAAATCGTTCTGTTAAATGATCGATTCATTAGATATGGTTCAATTCAATTATCTATTCATTTTGACCCGTTCACCGTTCATTTGATTTTTTAAAGATAGTTTTTATTTAAATGTAGTTAAAACAATTTTAATTTTCCTTAACATTATATTGTTAATAAAAAGATCTGCTTACTGCTTAAAAATGGTGATGACTTTTTATTATACTTTTTTTAAGAAACCACTTCTTTTCATATAGGTACTAATATTTTGTAGGTAAAATATGATGGAATGCTTTGTAGAACCACAAAAACATATGTTATGATATACCTAAATTACAATTCACAAAAATATTACGATTGTTAAAAATATAAACAGCTGACAAAAAGAATATATTACAATGATTAAACGTCTAAATTACCAAGTGACCAAATGACGCTCCACTCACTCACTGATCCGTACAGTATAGAGTAGACAAATGAACGAGAGCAATAGAAAAATGGTGATTGATCGACTCTCCGCTCACTCACTGATCCGTTCAATAAACGAATGACTGATAGTGAGAGAAGACCCTATGAACGACTAGCTCTCCTGTCACTCGTTGATCAATCCAATTTACAAATGAACTAGAGTGATAGAAGAGCGGTAAATGAATGGTGGAAAATCAACTGACCTTGATCCATTGTTCGGACGAATGAACGAGAATGAGAGACTGTTGATGAATTGGTGGATTGCCAAACAAAATAATGGTTTGAAGAGGAATGTGTGGAAGCAATGCGCTGATAACTGGGGCTAGCCGAGTTGAACCGAACATTAAACGAAGCCCCTGAGAAAGTAGACAGAGATAGCAAATGAACGATGGCTTAAATGAGCCAAAATCCGGATCGTTCATTCTTTTTACTGTTTCGTTCATGAACGACACATTTCTAGGACAGATTTAACAGTTTATTTCAATATGATCGAGCAAAAACGTGTGTCTCGTGAATAATAATAATTTTTTTAAAATAGTAAAGTATTATACCCCACTTGACTAGAGCCACATTTACATTAAAGAATATAGAATTCAGTTTTAAATGTAATATTGTACTAATAAGAATAAAATTTGCGATATATTAAAATATGTAGTTAAAGCCTATATTGTTTACATTCTGTCAAGATTACAATATATTTAAAATTGGTCATTATCTTATATACTAATGGTTTCAGAAACAATATTATGATTAAATTTCAATAACCAAAACAAAAAAAAAAAGGTAGCTTCAAAATTAATTAGCCTACATTCGTTTGAATGACAAACTTTGTGTAGTAGTTTGACATTCAAATTATCATTTAGGTTATAGGTTTGTATGACGTATTCTATATTAAAATATATTTAAAGTTGGCTTTTACATAGTATAGCCTATTGCTTACAGAAGCCATATTATATTTTATGCTCCATAACTATGATGAAATAAAGTAGCTTAAAATTTAATTATATGTTTTTGAATAAAAAACCTGGTGTAGTAGTTGTACATTCAAACTATCGTTTAGGTAAGAGGGCTTTAGGAAATATTACTATATTACAATATATTTAAAGTTGGCTCTCAGCTTGTATATTGCTTTCAGAACCCATATTATATTTAATGTTCAATAACTATAATGAAATAAGGTATCTAAATACCTGGTTACTTTTAATCGAATGACAAATTTTGTATAGAAGTTTCACCTTCAAATGATCGTTTAGCTTTTAGGGTTGTAAGAAGTATTATTATTTTAGCCTAAATCAACTTATTTAAGGAACCAAGTCATAAGCTTTGACCTTAGTTATGCTCTTCAAACCTTTTATTAATCTATTTATATTCATAAGAATTATCGAATGCTGTTGAAATGTCACACAACCTTGAATGTGTGTATAAGAGAAGGAAATATCAGAAGCTATCTTTTTCTCTTACACAATGGTATGTAGACGACCGCTCAAAAATTTTACCCACTGATGTCTATCCAGTTGTATTTTTTAGCTTAATAGATAATACACGGACTTAAAAGGTATTGTATTTTGCCTTTTAGGAAACTAATTTTTGTTCTACTATTAGATCAACATGTAGAGAAAAACGAGTGTTTAAAACAGATATGGTAATAATATGGTGTAGGTCCGCAATTAAATTATAGACATATTCAATTTTACAAACATAAAAATTAATTTTGACGTTAACGTGAACAAAATAAAAGTGTTTTGTGGATTAGGGGGGCAGGATTTATCTCCATCTATAATTTAAGTTTGGTTCACAACGATTTTTAGGAGTAGTTTTACACCTGTGAGAATTCAACTAGGTGTAAGTTAGAAGTAGGTGGAACAAGCTCTTCTCTATCAGGCGACGCGAACATCTTCTTAATTTTTTCAGTTCTCTTTTTAAAGATGAAGGAAGTAAACTTTGTTTCTGATCATCTCATACCATCACTGTTAATCCAGTCTATACAAGAATAGCGAGTTGTTTTTAAGCCATGAAGCCACCATTGGTGGCTATGGAGTACTTTAAAATATGCAATTGGTTGTTGTGCCCTTGGTTGGACATAGTTGCTCCTCGTTACTCAATATTTTTGTAACAGTGTTTATTATTTTATTTATGTTCTTTGGTGGAGTGCTTTTTCACCATGTATACTATTTCTTTTCACAAATCTTACGAGTTTTTACGGAATGTATCTATTTTTATAATTTAAAAGAGAGAAAGTCTATGTGGTGCACCATATCATTTATTTTTAATTTTCAATTGATTTTTTTTAACTCACTTAACCCTTTCCAGCCCAGTGTAGCCATATGGCAACGTTGTTTAGTAATGGTCTTAAAGTCATTAAAAACGCCCAATGTAAACGTTTGGCTACATGGTTAGTTTCTTTTGTAATCACAGATAACAGCACTAGTTGGTAAGAAAGCTTCAAATATATTTTTAAACTAAAACTTATCAAGTTGGTAGTGGATAGCAACCGGACTGGTGGCGTATCTTTGTTGACATCACTCAAATATTTTATTATACGGTAAGTTTTTATAGTTTTCATAATAAATTTATATAGTTTTGCTAACTTTAATATACTTGTAATATATTTATGGTATAATTAGAGTTAAATACTTATAAATATATTATAACATATGATTATAAAACATGTGTAGCCATTTGTCAACAGTGGGCAAAACATGATTATGTCCAAATGTAACCTATATTTTGGAGGTAGGTAAACTAAAATATATGTATAGCTGAAATAATTATTTTAATCCAACTTTGACTTGATGTTTTTTCCTCAGAAACGTTATTTATTCGTTGTTGTCGATATTTAGGATTCAATAGCTGTACTTTTTGTAAAATTAACTTGGAAAATCAGTTTTTGAATTTAGGCTAGCCTCCAGCTAAGTAGAATAAATTCTAAAGGCAATAAATACATTTGTAACTCATGTAGCCATTGAACCTAAATATGACGACATGCATCTTATACGCATAGAAATAACTAATTTTTAAAATTAGATCTCTCATAAAGATAATTATTATACATATAAATTATTCTTTTTTAGATGTCTGGAGAACCTAACACATCATTGAACCTTGCTACTAATGAGGATCAAATACGTCTCCTTCTGTTGGAAGGAGATGTTTCAGACATCGAGATTGATCTTGAAGAAGATGAAGGGGAGGAAATAATTTTTTCTAACAAAAGTAACGATGAATCTGAGCAGCCTGAAAATATTCAAGCTGTTGGACTGACTATAGAATTAGATACAGCATACGATGAGGATTTGGATGATGTTCCGTTATCTGAACGTCTAAGCTATGCAACTCGGCGACCTTCAGTACTTGTTCCTGAATATGATTTACAGTTTGACTATAAACTTCCACGGTGGCGATTACAAGATATTAGTCCAGTTCCTTCAGACTGTAATGTCAATTTTACTGAGCCCCCTCATGATATAAACACACCTGTTGAGTATTTTAGAATGTTCATAGATAGTGAAATTATCTCTAACATTGTACAGCAAACAAATTTATATTCAACCCAAATCACGGGAACATCAATAAATACAAATGTCAATGAAATAGATATATTTTTAGGCATTCATATCATGAGTGGCATTGTAAGGGTACCTAGCTACAGAATGTATTGGCATAATAGCACCAGATATTCTCTTATTGCAGATGCTATGTCGCGAAACCGTTTTGATAAACTAAGGACATATTTTCACCTGAATGACAATGACAAAATGGTGCCTCGTGAAGATCCCAATTATGACAAATTATTCAAAGTACGACCATTTATCGAAGTTTTGCGGAAAATTTTTGCGACAATTGAACCTGACGAATACAACTCTGTGGATGAGCTTATAATACCATTCAAGGGAAGAAGCAGCCTGAAACAATTTAATAAAAATAAACCACATAAGTGGGGAATTAAAGTTTTTGCACGAGCTGGATCTACCGGCATTATTTATGATTTTGAAATTTATATTGGAAAAGGCACCAATGTTAAAACATTTTTAGGAATTAGTGGAGATATTGTGCTTCGCTTAGTTGCAGGACTTCCAAAAAATGAGAATTACAAGATTTTCTTTGATAATTGGTTCTCCTCTCATGCTTTGGTGACTATATTGAAAAATGAAGGGTTTTTATGTGTTGGTACTGTTCGAATGAATCGGCTACGTGGTTGTACTCTCAAAAGTGATGCAGAACTTAAAAGGTTGGGACGAGGTAGCTATGATTATAGATTAGATGTTGAAAACAATATTCTAGCTTTGAAATGGTATGATAACAGATGTGTACATTTGATAACATCGTACAAAGGATGCAATCCTGTTGATATTGTTCAGAGATGGTCTCTCAAAGATAAGAAACACATTCAGGTGGAAAGGCCAAGCACTGTCAAGGAGTATAATTCCTACATGGGTGGTGTGGACCTCAACAACATGCTAGTGGAATTGTACAGATGTGATATAAGAGCTAAACGATTTTACCTGCGAATCATTTTTCATCTTATTGACATGGCAATTGTCAATGCTTGGCTGTTGTATCGCCGTCATTGTCAACAAAGAAGAGAAAGTAAACATCAACCGTTGATGGAATTTCGGTCTGACATAGCCAGGGCATTGATACAGGCAGGCAAATTCACACAAAAGAAGCGCGGGAGGCCTTCAGATTCAAATACATCTTCATTGAAAAAAATAAACAGAAGAATTGCTGAACGTCGCCCTATAGATGACATTCGTTATGATGAAATTGGCCATCTGCCAGTACATGTTGAAAAAAAACAAAGGTGCAAGCAGTGCATAAAGGGTTTCAGTCGAGTAAGATGCCAAAAATGCAATGTAGAATTGTGCTTGAACAAGGACAGAAACTGCTATAAAATTTTCCATTCTAAATAAAAAAAGTAAAAATAAAATGTGTAATATTTTTATAACAATAGTAAAAATTAAATATTTACTATTTTTAAAAAAATAATCTTAATTTTTAATATTTTGATTAAGATAATAATTTCCATAGCTTAGAAATAATAATAAATAGGTTAAATTCAGTAATTATATGTACTATTAATGTTGAACATTATGTATGCCCAATGTAGCCAAATGGATACATATTGAAAAATGTATAACTATTATGTAAAAAATTATGAATTTTTATTTTTGTGATAAATAAACAGATATCAACATAAAAAAAATAAAAAAATATTTTTTAAAGTGTGTTTTTGTTAATTTGGGCTGGAAAGGGTTAATATAACTTACTGTCTGGTAAAAAGAAAGATATGTTTGAAAACATAGATGTTCAAAAAATAATTGTGAGATAAGCTTATAACCAAATGACTCTAAAACTTTAATCATATAGATTTTCTTGAATTTTTTATGTGATGAGAGTGCCCTGCGGCTATGTGAGGAACTACGCTTTCTATCCAGGACCTAATTGAGCGTCAGCGGTGTTACCCTAAGTACTTGTTATCTATAGCTGATGTATTGTGATGTCTTATGTCTGAAACATGTATTAACAGAATAGACTTCGCTTTGTACTAAGTTGGGCTGTTATATTACTTACAATTTTCGTTGAAATATCACATGGTGGCAGTTGTCGGATATTGCGCTGTATTTAAGTATAACTAAGGTGAACAATTCCAATATGTCGGCTCCTGGGTATCAAATACTGGCTCCAGACACTTTCGATTTCAAATCGAAATTGTAATGGAAATCATGGAAAGGTCGTTTTATGGGATTCAGGCGTGCTTCAGGTATGATGAAGGAGGAAGAATAAGTTCAGGTAAACTCTTGGATTTATTTGATGGGCCTTCAGGCTGACACTATTTTTTTATTGTTCAATCTATCATCAGCCGTTCAAAAGAAGTTTGATACAGTCCTTCAGAAGTTATACAGCCATTTTATTCCCATCAAAAACATAATCTTGAACAAGCATGGCTCCATACTAGATTCCAACAATTGGGTGAATCAGTAAGCGATTTTGTTACAGATCTTCATATTGTTGCTCAAGATTGCAACTTTCCTGTCACTTTTTATGACGAAGCCTTTAGAGATAGAGTCGTATTTTGAATTATAAATTAAAATCTTTCGTTTAAACCACAATTAGATGCCAAATTAACTCTGGAAACAGCTGTTAATTCTGCTATACAATCTGAGCATATGAAAAAACAGCAGGAAACTTTAACATGAGCTAGTCAAGTGGCAGCTGATAAGGTTAATGCTACAAGTAAACCTAAAAAAAAAGAGTGGAACATTTTTTGGTTATCGTAGGAACACTTTTTCTAACGAAGATAAAAGTCAAACTAGAAAATAATGTTTTTGGTGTGGGAGTAACACTGAACACCCTAGACCAAATGTCCTGCTAGGAGTGCTATCTGTCATCAGTGTCGATATAAAGTGAATTATGCAAAATGTTGTAGATTTATATCAGTTGATGCTGTTGACACGGAGGACGAGTTAGATAAAGATGGTGAATTTGTCGGCCTTGCTTCTACAGAAACTAATTATTTGCATGATAAATGGTTGTTGTGCCTCACTGTTTAGTTGGCCCTGTATCTTTCATACGCACTTGCACAGGCTACGCCATCCAACCTCCCTACTGCCTGGACCACTCCACAGTCCGTGTTCTCTGAGCCATCCCTTACGATTTTATAACTGTACTCAGCACCAAAGAAAACTTCACGATGGGTGTGCAAGGTGTCGTCCTGTCTCCCTTATGTGTTCCTGGCTTTTTGAGCGTCTTTAGCGTATGCTGACCTACGTCCTGCGATGGGGCCTGCGGTGAAAATGAAGAAAGGTGTCGGGGTTGGGAGAAAACCGCCGGATGAGGCACTGAAGAATCCTGGGCCTGAGAAGCAACCGGCCCCGAGAGAGAAGAAGTTGGCAGCGCACGTCGGGTGATCCGCCGTCAGCAGCAGGCTTGTGCGGCCCGTCCTAGCTGGGGGCGTCGAAGGTTTCCGTTCGCGGGGATTGAAGGCTCCTCCAGTCAGGAAGGAGCTCGTACCGGGTGGCAAGTGGTCCGCCACAAGCCCAAAGGCCGATTCTTTAGCGGCCGCTGACCTCTCGAAGGGCAAAAAGCCTGCAGGGGAGGCCGAAGCCAGTGGGACCCCTCCAACTCCCAGAGTTGAGCGTGTCGATGGTGGGAGTCGCCTTCGGGCAGCGCATAGGCCCTTTCCAGGGCCAAAAAGGCTGGTGTGACCTCCCAAATTACTGGGGAGGTCGGCGCAAAATCCAACTACCGGAGGTGCGCGTGCCGCTGACGAATCCACTGAGGCATCCAGTAATGCACCCTCAGGATTTGGCTCGTTGGTCAGTGCTAGCCCCCTACAAAGCGTCGGCACCAATGCTGATGTGGGTGAGTCCATCGGGGCCCCTCCAACTACAGGAGGTGAGCGTGCCGCTGATGGCCAAAAAGAACTGGAGGCCCTTTTTAGGGATGACAGCCCGCAAACCGAGAAGAATGGCAAAAGCTCCCACCAGCACGATGGGTGGAAACCTAACGGTGCCAACGGAAGCCTTGACCAGGGGGAGCCTAGCCGTCCTTTGCCGGAAAGACCACTGCAAGCGGCACTGACGCGAGCGTTATTGCAAGGGCCTCAAAAAACCGCGTCAACTCCGACACCTCCCACTAAGGCGTGTCAGTAGGAAAGAAACGCACGGCTGAATTTTCTTCAGACTTGGAAGAACGGGTCATACGCTTCACGCGTGTCGACAGCTCGTGCGATTCCGTGGACGTGGAGGGACTGTATTCAGGACCAGACTTCCCGTTGATGGGTAATGAGTCGTTCCAGGGGTTCGATTATGAGTCTGAGGGATTTCAGACCGTAAGACTCCACCGAAGGGGAAGGCCGGAAACACCAAGAAACTACCAGGGGGTAACCCTAACCATTTAGGCGGTAGCTCTGGTGATGAGAGCGAAGACAATGGTGGCCCAGGCCAGGATGTTTCCGCGTTGAGCAAAGGTGGGAAGCGGTGGAAAGCTAAGGGTATCAACGCAAGACGTGCCTCATCCCAGCCTGGTAATAGTGGTTCTGGGCCAGCCCACAAATCTTAGTGGAAGATCCCTCCCATCTTCTTGTGTGATGTGAAGGACTACTCCAAGGTAGCGAGGGCTATCCGATCCAAGTATTGAGAGCCTGTGTAGGTGGTCAGGCAGCCGGGGGATCCAGTGCGTCTCCAGTGCAGGTCGGAGGGAGATTACCGTGCTCTTCAGAAGTTCTTACTGAGCTTGGGGATCCAGCATTGGTCCTATGAGCTGGGACGGAAGAGACTGGTTAGGATTGTGGTGAAAGGACTCCTGACATGGAAAAACCCTGGCGACATCCAGTAAGAGCTGTTGTAGATGAGTTTCCCCATAAAATCCATCACCCAGAAGTTCTCCCAGTCGAAACGGGATCAAAAGACCGGAGAAAGGCAGTGGTTGCCGTTCTTCGTTGTCTCTCTGACTCCCGGGGAGCATACCGCAAGGCTGAACTTCATATAAGTCTTGTTCGGGCTCCGCGTTAAGGTGGAGAATTACAAGTCTCCAGGTGGCCCGGTTCAGTGCAAGAACTGTTTCAGGTTTGGGCCTGTGCAGAGGGATTGCCACGCTAACCCTAGGTGTGGGTTTTGTGGTAATGAGCACGAGAGGTGTGGGTGCCCGGAGGAGAGACGATCTCCCCCGAAGTGCCTGCACTGCTCAGGAGCCCACTCCTTAGCATAACGGGGCTGTCCCACGTACAAGTCCTTGCGGGCGGCAGGGACTTTGCAGGCCTTCAAGGGTCAAGAAGGAAGGACCGATGGTCTAAGTGAAGGCCAGAAGCCCTCCGGGCACGTTGCTGTACGGAAGGTGACCATGACTCCAGCTCCAACACCTAAGCCACTGGTGCAATCTTTCGCCAGTGCCCTGTCAGGTAGACCACCCCTCAACTTCAGGCCGAGGCACCTGCCAAAGCCACCCTACCAGAATCGGTGGCATCCGGTTCTTCCCTTTCTGTCGAGGACCCATCCAAGGGCGCTCCTCTCCCAATCCCAACCCCCAACACTTCCTCTCCCGCCCCCTGCACCTCTATCCCCAACCCTTTGCACCCTTCAAATCCTTTTATACCACTCCCATATCCTACCATTGTCACCCCTGCAAACCCCACACCCAACCTGCTCCCCACACCCATCCCTGAGGATGATACTGCAAAGCTCAAAAATTGCATTGAGCTTCTCAAGGGCATTCCGGGACTGAATTTATGGGATTTTTCATCGAGTCTCTTGAGGAAGGTCTAAGAATATCCGAGGAGTAACCGTGGCCACCTGGTCATGGAGCACATAATCCTCTATCTGGTCTCTCATGGCAGTACACCGGAATAGAGAACTACCAGTGCTGAAGGAGCTCACAGTCGCACTCTGGAACGCCCTTTCAGGGCCAATAACTCGAAATCATTTGTGCCAGTTCAGCGAACGATTTATTAATAACGACGCTAACGGCTAGTGAACGGTTAGTCGGCTGGCCGGTCCCAGAAACGCGTGGAAAGCTATACGGTTAAACTCTAAAATCTAATATGTTTACCGGCTTGGACATAGAATTCACGGAGGATGAAGAAGACGAGGACATTCTGTTTGAGGAATCCCAGGATGGAAGCATGGAAACGCCATTCATAAGGAAGGTAACCATTGGGGAAAAACAACCTGTACACTCGAAAACTACACACGGTAATCAACACCATTCTGACCTAAACTATGAACCAGTCTCGTATCTCAAAAGGAAACACAGGTCCAAACCTGGAGTTTATGTTCCAGTGCCAAAGGCAATAAAGGTAAACAATCACTTCTCCACACTGGCTAGTGGGTATAACAATATAATTAAACTCCTAAATTGAAATATAAAGGACTACTACAAACTGTACTGTATAGAACAGGACATTAAAATTATTACGAGTTCTCTTAGAGACTACTCCTCACTGTTAAAGATTCTCAAGGAAAATTACCTTGAGCACTACATATTACATGCTCCAGAAGGATAAGCCTTTTAAGGTTTTGATAAAGGGCCTTCACTAAAGTATGCCATGCGATGACATAAGCTTGTAGCTCATTGAAATGGGTTTCACACTCAAAAGTATTAGACAACTGTTCACGAAATCCACCCCACAAACGGCGACACATAGGCTACTCCCAATTTTGGTCTGCACACTGGAAATACTTAGTTTGTTGCAAAGATTTACGAAGTCAGGGCCATAAATCACACCATTGTAAAGGTAGAAGAATACCGAAAATCACCGAGGACCCCACTGCAATGTCACCGATACCAACGTTTCGGTAACTCTAAGAATTACTGTTCCCAAACCCCACGATGTGTAAAGTGTCTGAGTGAAAATCTGACTACAGCCTGTTCCACGAAGGATAGAAACACTCCAGCACGCTGTGTTAACTGCAAGGGTGAGCATGCGGTGAACTATAGGTTCTTTCCTGTACTAGTCAGGGAAGTCGAAAGACGTAACAAGCAACTGGACAAGTATACCCAAGAGGTACATAAGGTAACGGAGTCAATCGCTCCACCCAGCCAGATAATCCAGCAACTTAGGTGAAACAGCATCCCAACGGAAATGCACGCTCCCGTGCCTAAGCGGTTATCATACACAGCAGCCGTAGTAAACCTCCTCAAAAAAATTAGCTAGGTAAATTTTAACACAAGTAAGGTTTCTGAGAAAAGGAATCCTTCAAATTTTCAATGATATTAATCATTCAGGCCGTCTTTCACACCTGAAAAAATGTATGAGCAGACTAAAACTGTCTCCGACAAAACCACAAAGGCCTTAATTATATTGGAAGTAGTTACTGAATTATTCTGGGATGGCAACTAATCAAACACGTCACCCAGATGACTTTTTGAACAGAATGTTCTGAAACTCCAATGGTATCCTACAGCAGGCTCACTAATTGGAACAGCTATTAGAGACATACGGAGTTGATATCGCTCTCATTTGTAAGACGCTTTTAACATCAACAAAAGTTTTACTTTTTATGGGTACAATATTTACAGGACCGACCGACCTACCAGAAGGGGTGTGGGAGCCACCGTCCTAGTTAAGAAGAATTTGAATCATTACCACACAGTCATTCCGGGTACGGTGAACATTGAAACCACTTCAATAATAGTTCCCATACCATGGAGCGAGATAATGTTTAGTCTGGTGTACAGGAGCCCTTTGGTCCCGATCACAGCCCAAAATCTAAATACGCTTATGGCCAAGAAACATTTATTCGCTGCTGGTGATCTAAATTTTAAAAATACACAATGTAACAGTCGCCTATCTAAACAAGATGGCCGTACCCTGGCAGAACATGCGACCTTGATAAACTATGTAGTTTTGGCACTGGAGGAACCCACATTCTACCCCTCTAATTACAATAATCTACTGGATTTGCTTGATGTGATTCTTACATATTTATATAAACAGCCAGAAGACCTGCACGCTTTAAATGAACTGGACTCTGACCACATCCCGGTTTTCTGTTGGCTCCAAATAAATACCAATCCTCTAAACTTTCTTCTTAGAAGGAATATTCCAAGTACCTACTGGCCCAAATACCAAGCCACTTTAGACAGGGTTATATCGCTAGAGTGCAAGGCTGAATCAACAGAAAAGGTGGACAACTCGGCCATCCATTTGACATCAACTCTGCTTGAGTCTCATTGGTCATCAACGACCTACGAAGCCCCGATAGTCATCCTAAAGAGAGAATATCAAGACCTGAACTTATTGATAGCCCAGAAGAGGGAAGCGCGCCATGAATGGCAGACATTCCACTTGCCAAGACATCGAGCAGAATACAACAGATTAAGGGCCCAAGTTCACCGTAGAGTTAAACAGTTGAAACTAATCCTCTGGAACGACTACATTTCGGAAACCGTCAACAGCGGTGATAGTGTGTGGAAGATTACCAAACAGCTTGAAAATTAGAACTCCGGTCATTCACGGACGCCATGGGATGACTTATACAGCCGCGGCCAAAGCTGATGCTATAGCTGAATCATTGAAAGACCAATTCAAGGCGAACATCGAGCCCCGGGATGAGAACTTCACAATAGATGTGAAATATGAGGTGAAGCAATATCTCGAGGAACCTATATCATGGCTACCACCCCTGGTATCTAGACATGAAGTGGAACAAACTATCAGGCATCTAAAAAAGAAGAAATTCCCAGGTGCGGACCTAATATCAAACGAGATGCTGTGCCATGCTTCTGATAGAATCATTCTACTCCTGACGTCCATATTTGCTGCCGCATTAAGGTGGGGCTACTTTCCGGAAGGTTGGAACGTGGCAGATGTAATATCTATCCCGAAGCCAGGCTAAGACTCCAAATTTCCGCAGAACAGGAGACCTATCAGGTATTGAAGAAAATCCTTTTTGAACGGCTAAAACAGTTTGCCCAGGAAAACGAAATACTTCCTGATATTTAATTTGAATTCCAAAAACGCCACTCCACAGTACATCCGACCACCAGTTTTGTGGAAATGACGACAAAGAGTTTTAACAAGAAAGCAATTACATTTGCGGTACTAATGAACGTTGAAAAGATGTTTGATAGGGTCTGCCATGCTGGCCTCCTACGAAAGATGATCGACTTAAGCTTCTCTAGGACGTACATGCACACGATAAGATCTTTCTTCCACGGATGTTACTTTAGGGTAAAAATGGAAGGTAAGAGGTCATTCCTAAACAACAACAGAGCAGGAGTGCCGCAGGGATATACCCTAGCACCATTTACGTACTGCATATATGTTGCCAACATCCCTACAGATCCAAATATAAGCGTAAGGCTATATGCGGATGATCCACTGTTTTTCACTTCACACAGAAACATCAGGTACGGGTTTAAACACATACAAAGATTCCTGGACCAGTTCGGAGACTGGCTGAAAAGTGGAGAATAAAAGTAAACCCTGCGAAATCCATGGCTATTAGGATAGCTAAAAGAAGGATTCAGCCTCCGGGCCAGTTTAGTGTCCTGGGTGAAGACATCCCCTTCTGTAACTAATTCATATATCTCAGTGTCATAATGGACTCCCGCCTCTACTGAAAACCTCACGTCGAGAACTCGAGGAAAAGGGATATGGGGGTCTTCGTTCGGAATTACGTACGTTTCTAGAGCCAGATGCAGAATAGCGGAACAAAACTCCTCCTCAATATGAGTCTAGTCCTTCCCCTACTCGTGTACGTTTGTGAATCGTGGAGTTATGTGGCGCCAAATGTTTTGAGCTAGCTTCAGGTTGTCCAAAACAAGGTACTCAGGTGCATACTGGGAGTCACCACAAGAACAAATAAAGCATTTATTCACGCTGAGACTGAGAGAAAGACGCTAAGGGAGATCTACGAAGAACGTAACAGAAAATTCTACACCAAAACCCAAGAGCTGGAGGAAAACGCAATAGTTAGAAACATAGGGCAGTACAACCCCCGAGAACAAAGGATGTAGAAAAAGCCGAGACTTGATTAAGATGTTCCTTACGCAGCACAATAAATTCCAAACCAGCTTATACTAGTGCCCTTTCCTTGTTTACCCAATCCGCTCGACCCAACTTGATATCCATTAATAAATCATTTTCCACAAGCTCGCAATCATTTATCCATCCTTCATTGAGTGTATAATATGAATCTGTGTTTTCTT
The DNA here is from genome assembly GCA_901482245.1 of Timema douglasi. Classification (NCBI taxonomy): domain Eukaryota; kingdom Metazoa; phylum Arthropoda; class Insecta; order Phasmatodea; family Timematidae; genus Timema; species Timema douglasi. The sequence goes on from CABEEJ010001485.1 coordinate 120,893, forward strand.
TCAGGTAATTTAGATATCACACACACACACACACCCCAAATTATATATCAGGCCTGACTGCGCTTGTGTCTATCATCGCAGTGTACTAAGGCTCGATATAGATACTTCACAACATAGTACTCTCTTCACTTCACAATTCCTTCTTCCAACTTCACCTTTCTTCCAAAATCAATAAACACTTTCACAAAAAGAGGTTATGTTCTGTGACAACAGATCGGTACGCTTAGGTATTAATAAGCCAACTACCTCCTCTGAGGGTCGCTTCTGACAGTCAGAGCTGGTAGACAGGCAAACAAGGGAGAGTGCAGTTTCAGTGGTGACCCAAACCTGGTGTACCACCTATTAGAAAGAGAACTAATAAGTTGCCATTTTTTTGAAAAAAGAAATATTTGTCTTAAATCCCTCTCCTTGCGCCGTCATCCTTTACCTCCCACTATGACTCACGCTACCGGGACAATCCCTTTTTCCTCCCACCGCAACTCACTTTGCTGGGACAATCCCTTTTCCTCCCACCATGACTCACGTTGTCGGGACAATTCCTTTACCTCCCACCACGACTCACGTTGCCAGGACAATCCCTTTACCTCCCACCGCGACTCACGTTACCGGGACAATCCCTTTTCCACCCACCACGACTCACGTAGCCGGGACTTCATCTCTACCTCCCACCGCGACACCCATGTTTCCGGGACTTCCTTCCTTCTGTCTCCCCATCCTTCCCACCAGGCTGTTCTCTTCACCAGTGACCACACGAGATGGATTACACCAGCCACTTTGGCAAGGCCCACCTACAGAAGACCCTGAAAAGGACATCGGTGACCAAAAAATACTCCTCCCGTCGGCCCATTTTCTACCATCCCGACAGCAACACTTGGACCCCCGAACGCCCCCACTCCACTCCAACACCTCCAAGAATGTCTACCCTCGAGTCCTCTAATTCATCTCCTCGTCTTCCCCTACCACTAACCACCCGACCCCCACCTACTCCAATTTCTCCTTTAAGACCTGAGGGCTATCATTTGCGAACCCTAGCCACTCCACAACCCACCTTCGTTTTCTCCCCCATCTCCCTTCTTTACCCTCACCCACTAAACCCGCGAAACCGGTGCCTAGCAACAAACGTCACCCGGAGACTGCACTTCGATTAGACGCAACCAGTTACCCCCCGATGCCGCAGTGAGGGATAACATGGTTGGTGAAGACCAAATTCTGTAGGAAAGACCTTTCTTCTAAAATGGATACAGGTGCAGATGTGAATATTATTGGGGAAAGTACATACGAAGAGTCTTTTAAATATATGGAGCTTTTGCCATCAAATAAAATTATTACCAGTCCAGGGATCGCTCAGCTCAAATATATTGTCAGGATTCAAGTGAAACTCCAATACAAAAACAAAAATATTTTTGAGACACTCTATGTAGTTCAAAGAGCAGATAGAATTCTTCTAAGCCATCATACTATTGAGAAATTAGGCCTTATAAAGAGGATTTCCAGGGTAGGAAAAACTAAGTTTGTTTCAAAAACTGTATTCCCCAAGCTTTTTACAGGATTAGGAAAAATTCGAGAACCATACCACATATAACTTAGGGGGGGGGGGCCTGTACTACATTATATTAGTGTTCTCCGACATGTTCCTTTACCTTTAAAGAAGGTTCTTAAAAAAGAACTGGATAGGATGGTTCGGGATAAAGTCATAGAAAAATTCAACAAGCCATCATATTGGTGTACGCCCATGATTATAGTTCCAAAAGCCAATGAATCCCCAAGGTTGTGTGTTAACTTGACTACATTAAATCAACATGTAGAAAAAGAATTTTTCCCTGTGCCGGTAGTTGATTACTCCCTAGGTCAACTAGAAGGGGCTAAGGTATTTTCAAAACTAGATGCCAGCTCAGGATTCTGGCAGGTTCCTCTCACAGAGTCTTCCAGAGCTCTAACCACATTCATCACACCATATGGAAGGTATCGGTTTCTTCGGTTACCTTTTTGGATATCCCCTGATCCGGAAGTCTTACAGAAGAAGGTCAGTGCGCATTTAGAAGGATTGGAGCGAGTTGTATGCCATTTTGACGATATTATAGTAAATGGATCAACTATTGAGGAATATGACTCTCGACTTTTTATGGTCCTTTCTAGGCTGCAAGAAGCAGGTTGAACTTTAAATGAAGAAAAGTGTTGGTTTCGGCAAACCTCAATAAACTTTATTGGCAATATCGTATCTGCGAAGGGTGTTTCTCCAGACCCAAAGAGAGTTGATTCTATTCTCAAACTGAAACATCCCACTAATGTAACTGAGCTAAGAGGATTTTTGGGTCTTGTAACATTTCTGGACAAGTTCGTCCCAAATCTGTCTACCTTATCACACACAACCTCTTAATGAGTTTCTCCGCTCAAACGTTGACTGGTTATGGAATTGTCTACAGGCTCAAGCATTTGAAAACATAAAGGTAGCCCCATTCTTGCTTTATATAAGTGCAATAATGACATTATTTTGTATGCTGATGCATCATCTTATGGCCTTGGTGCAGTTTTAATACAACGCCAAGATGATGGATCTCTAAGACTTGTTAGTTACGCTTCTCGAACTCCCAGTGAAGCTGAGAGAAAGTGGGCACAGATTGAGAAGGAGGGACTGGCTCTCGCTTGGGAATGTGGACACTTTTCTTATTTTATTACAGGCATTCATATAACAATAGAGACTGATCATAAACATTTATTTCCTATTTTCATAACCAAAGATCTAGATTTTATAAACCCTAGGCCTCAAATAATTAGACTTGGATTGATGAGGTATTCGTTTAGAATTGTTCATGTAGCGGGTAAAAATCTACTAATTGCTTATGTTCTTTCCCGCAATCCGCAGCCACTACTTGCTGGGGAAGATAAACTATCTGAAGAAGGGATGACCTATGTCCAAGAGGTTGTTTGTGTTCTTCCTGCACCTACTCTGTTTCCTGAGCGGCCTTGGCAAACAATTGGCATGGATCTTTTGAAGTTGGACGGTAACTGGTATCTCCTTACTGCTGACTACTACTCCAGATATCTAAAAATGGCTTTGCTGGAGCACCTTACGACTAGTTGTGTCATAAATTATCTTAAATCTATTCTAGCCAGTCATCGAATACATGAAATTATTAGATCTGATTGTGGCTCACAATGGATCCATAGCAATATAACAAACAGTAGCGGCTTGTAGCTAAAATTATTGGGGTTGCTGCTCCAGAAAATTTTTAGCCTTTGTTTTAAAATTGTTTAAAAGGAAAAAACCCTGTATAAAAAGAACATTTATTCAAGAACTTGATAAAATCTTATCAAAAAAACAAAACTTTTTTACTTACTTTAACTTAAATTGATACAGTTCAAATTTGATCTATTCATTTAAAAATGAAATCCATTCCTCTAGATTTAATTTGCGCAAAAAGTTCAATAATTTTCTCCTTGATCTCTGGATGACAATTGAGGAAATTTTTCTCCATCGAAAGTACTGCGAGCGCAATTAGTCTTTTCAAATTCATAGTGATTCTTAAAAAAGTTTTTATTCTTTTCAATGTTGAAAAGCAGCGCTCGGCCTTTGATGTAGTCATAGAAATTTTCAAGAGGATTTTTATCAGTTTCGTAATTTCACTAAAAACATCATCTAAATTATTTTCCAAAATAAATTTCAGAAGCTCAATTAATTTGCAATATTCATTAATATCAGTCCTACAATAGAATACTTTTAGTTCAGTTTCAAGCTTTTCTTTCTCAATCATGGGATAAGCTTCAATGGTCAGTACTATCGCTTTTGTGGGATGTTCATTCTTAAATCTAGTGAAGCAATTCTTGTTGAACAATTTAGCAGCTACTAAGTGGTTAGTGGAAGCATATCTGTCCGTTATATCAACACATAAATAGTCAAACACTTCCTTAGCTTCTGCCATAAGTGTCCTTGAAGGATTCTCACAGTACTTGGAGTTTCTCAATTCTAAAATAGTAGTTTTGAAATGTGTTATATATTCATTAACTTTAAACCCACCAATTTCTCGAGATTTCATTTGGTTGTAAATTATTTCAACATAAGGCATAATCTGATTAAAAAGCTCTAACCAAAATTTGAAATTACCATCATTCAGATATTTTAAAATCCCTGTTGCTTCTGCAATGGTTTGATCTGCATTTGATGTTGACTGAATTTCAGTGAGGCAGTTTTTTAAAGGTTGCAAATTTTCATTAACTCTGTTTATGGTCCATATGTTGAAATTCCACCTTGTAAAGGATGGACGTAGAATGCTGACGTCCATATGTTTCTTGAGAATGGACACACGTTGTGGTGATCTTGAGAAGAATGTTATAATATCCGGAATGTTAGAGAAAAAAAATTCTTGCGTTTCGTGTAATACTTGCTGCATTTCTCATTATTAAATTAATTTGATGTGCTTAACAGTGAATAAAATATGCATTACTATAAACTGCTTTTATTTTTGCTTGAACTCCTGCTTTTTTGCCTTTCATGACATTTGCACCATCTATTTTCTGAGCTATCAGTTTTTGTCCATTACCTTTAAGGATTATGTCCAATTGTTCTAAAATACGTTTTGATATGCAATCTGTGTTAGAATAGTGGTGTATTTTCATACCTCTATTGTGATGTAGGCCTACCTATCTCTATGTAAAACGTGCTTCTTTTGTTTAGCTGTTCATTCACAGTCTTAGTCTCAAGATGGCCGACTTGGCGTTACTTGTTTATTGTATGTCTCTATTTTCTCAATATGTGAACTATTAAAACTATCTCTAAAATACTCGGCATTTATTTAATAATCCTAACAAAGGTTATGGGCCCAGGCAACGCATTACAGTGCGCGAGTGAGATGATGAAGTGAAATAAAGAGAGATAAAATTGCGTTAGTTTTTCAGCGGTTAGTTTTAGGTGGCGGCGGCATGTTCACTAACAAAAGTTTTACACTACAAATTGTAAACATTAGTTCGTCTACATCTGGATTGCCGATAGTAGAAAAACTAATTGGCAGAGAAAACTATTCCAGTTGGAAATTTGCAATGAAAGCTTATCTGGAAAACGATGATTTGTTTGAAGTGATAGAGAAAGACCCTCCCGCGATAGAAGACGAAGCTAAGGTGTGTTCTTGGAAGAATAAAGAGAGGAAAGCTCTATTTAGAATAATTTTGTTCGTGGAAAAAACAAATTATTCTCATATAAAAAATGCTAAGACCGCGGCTGAAGCATGGAATGCGTTGGAAAGAGCATTCGAAGACTCCGGCTTGACTAGGAGAGTGGGGCTACTAAGAATACTAGTTACTACCAATCTCAGTAACTGTAAGTCTGTGGACGAATATTGTGACACGATTGTATCGACTGCATACAAATTAAACGAGATAGGATTTTCTGTAAGTGGCGAATGGGCAGGAACACTACTTCTTGCTGGTTTACCTGAAAGTTTTAAACCGATGATAATGGCCCTCGAAAATTCTCGCACAAAAATTAGAGGTGATGCTATTAAAGTGAAGTTATTACAAGATGTGATAATGGATGATTCAACCCTAGCTAACGAAACGGCTTTGTTTACTTCAAAAAGTAAGTTCAAGAAGAAAACCACCTCTATGAAGGGTTTTTGTTGTGGAAAGCCTGGCCACATTGCCAAACATTGTAGACAAAAGACTGATGGCAGGAATCATCAAAGTGTGTTTAGACACAGCGATCACCCTAGTGAAAAGCCTTCTACACCCCAAAGTAAGAGAGTTTTTTTTGGCCTATAAGGACAAGGTTAAAGAAGAAGATTGTTGGTTTCTGGACTCTTGTGCATCAACCCATATTACAAAAAAAAAACAAATAAACTTTCCGACATAACCCCAAATGAAACCAAAGTGACAGCTGCAGACAACACTTATTTGGTCGCAGATGTGTCAGGGACCATTAATTTAGAGTGTGTTGTTAATAACACTACTTTAGAAGTAGAAGTGAGTAATGTGTTGCACATTCTAAATTCAGCAGTAAATTTACTATCAGTGAGTAAAATAGTGCAGAAAGACCACATTGTAACGTTTAACCAAACAGGTGGTTATGTTCATGACAGTGATGGTGTACTAGTTGCAAAAGCCCATGTTAAAAATAGGATATACTGTTTGGACACACCTCAAACAAACGAAACCGGTTGTTTTTTTTTGCACAATCTAAGAATTTTTTTGTGGCATCGGCGACTTGGTCACGTAAACCGGATAGGAATTAAGAAACTAAGCCAAATGTCAGACGGAATGGATCCTAACTTGTTAGCTGACGAACCGCGCGAACTGTGCATCATAGGTAAGCAGGCCAGACTTCCGTTCAAAAGAAGCAAAATGTATAGTCAATCAGTTTTAGAGCTAGTGCATTCAAACTTGTGTGGTCCAATGGAAACAACTTCAATCGGTGGCAGTAAATACTTTCTTACATTTGTTGACGATTACTCCCGGAGACGATTACTCCCGGAGAATATTTGTATACTTTATACAAGATAAGTCTGAAGTTCATAGTGTATTCTTAAAATTCAAGGCAATGGTTGTAACACAAACAGGTCTAAAAATCAAAAACATTCGCTCAGACAACGGGGGTGAATACGTAAATGAGAAAATGAAACGAACACTGAGCTCCGCTGGCATTGTCCATCAGCTAACTGTTAGCTACAGCGCAAAATGGGCTGGCAGAAAGGACAAACAGGACACTGGTTGAAAAGGCTAGGGCAATGATCCTGGATGCGGGACTCCCAAAGTCCTATTGGGCTGAAGCTGTATCAACAGCAGCTTATCTCACAAATCTATCGCCTGCGACCATTCTGAAAGACAAAACTCCTCATGAAGTATGGAGTGGGAGGAAGCCTAATTTGTCACATCTAAGAATTTTTGGATGTGAAGCCATGGTCCACATACCTAAAGCATTGTGGAAGAAATGGGATCCTAAGTCATAAAAATTAACATTCTTAGGACATTGTGAAAACACCAAAGGATACAGGCTTATTGCCCCCAAAAGCAAGTAGATCTCAATTAGTTGAGATGTGGTGTTTCTTGAGAGCAAAGTCAAGCTCGAAGTTCCAGAAGTGAAACCAAGCCCATCTCCACAAATTTTTCCAAACGAAAAAATCTCAGGAAGATGAAGTAATAAACAACGTACCAAAATGTATTTACACCTTTAGCATAAGAATTAAAACTTAAGGTCCGCCATTTGTGGATAGAATTTCGGTTTTTCATTAGGTTTGCTTGTTTGAGAAATACTGGAATGGATACAATTCCAAATGCATACAATTCCGATTTTAGTAGGTACAATTCAAATTTTTCATTAATGTTGTTTGTTTGAGAAATATTAGAATGGATACCAATCCATATGGATACAAATATAATTCCACTCCCCCTATATATGAGAAGCCAAGGATATTGCATTTAATCGAATAAATTGGTAAATGACAACTGGCCACGTAAATCTAACACCAGATCTTAGTATTTGCACACCAGCTCTCTACCACTGAGCTATCCAGGGATAATCCCGTGCTCAAGGTCACTCTTCACACATATTTTAAGGTGAAGGGTCGGTGTCTCTGCGGTTTTTATAACAAAGCTTTTTTTTGTCAAATTAAATCAAATTTTGCTCTAGTATAAATATAGAATTTAATTTTCTTCCCATGGTAATATCAACAATTGTTGATATCTGTCATGAGCATCGGCATTAGATGAAAAACTTTTTAAATTAAGATTTAAAAAAATCATCAAATTCCAGGATACGCTTGACAGATATTCAAAAGTATTGCGTTCATATAGAAATATTATTTGATCTATTTTAGCCAATAAAATGTGTTTCTATAAAATCAGCAAAAGCACTGACCTTTCCTCATATTCACTACCTCTCCACCTTAAAACTATAAATGAAAGGTGAAGCTTGGAGTATGAATGATTATAACAATTACGGAAATGAGTCGTGTCTCAATTTTAATTGAATAAATTGAAAAATAACAACGGAATCGAACTCATATTATACCGTAGGCCTATTATTATTATCATTCATCCACCAAGTTTCGCCCTTCATAAATACTTAATCTTACGGCATTATTTTCTTCCATACTACTTTTATCTTACTATTCCAATATTGAATAGTACAATTGTTGTGCAGGGGGGTGGGGGAAATGATAGTACAAGTAGTATCCAGATAGTACAGTTGTCAATTCTGGCTAGTAATAAGGATTTGATGTTCAATGTTTTTGGTCATCGATATTTACTTGCCGATAATTTTAAGCTGTCGATGTTAATTAGTTTATGATTTTGAAAACGCGATTTTTTTTTTACAGACGTAAAAGGATTATATTCCTTTTACTAACAAATATATATATATATATAATTAAAACTCTAAATATGTACATTAGATCTTCTGTCTTGGTGTAGGCTTATGTTTGTTTCCAGTGAACTCAAAAATTACTCATTAGATCGAGACGAAACTTATTTTGTTGTACTTATCTTTCAGGGAAAAAGTTAAGCTATAAATGATATATCATCACGCTATCTAATGAGCAAGCGAAGGGGTTATCGAAAAAGCAGACTGTTGGTGTTGTCATATTTTCGCATTAAATGTCCAACAATTGAAATATATTAACTTTTAATGCATACATCTTCCTTGTAAGTCTCCTTGACAAAGAGGGCTTTGGAAATATCAATAAACCAATTATTATAAATCTCCTTGGAAATAAGTGTTTTGGAATGGAAACAAACATCCTCCTAATTTATTAGAAACTACATTATATCTGTCTGTTTGTTTGTTTGTAGCTCAATCACGCCCAAGCCACTGCACTGATTGTGCTGAAGTTTCGCGTGTATGTAACTTGTACGTCCGGTTAACACAAGGAATATTTTTTCTATTGTATTAAAATCCAATAAACTTTATATTTTTTTGCTAGTATTTGTCTTAAACCACATGATCAATAGTTATGGTATGTCTTAAATCCTCATTATCGATCTGACTTGATCGTCAAATCAACTGCAATCCAAATATTAGTTACATAATACATTTCAATCTTAAATACATAGATAAATAGCTATATTTAGTGCTGGTTTTGTAGTCACACTAGCGGGGCAAATCGTGTTTCATTAACAAATAAAACTTACACATTCTTAAATATTTGAAAGTTCTAAGTGAAGGTTAGGGAAATGGGGGATTTCGAAATTTACAAAACTTATATTAAAATACTTCTCACTGTGGTAGAAGGTTAAAATTTGTCAGAAAGGTCTAAGAGCCACCCCAAAAACTCTGAAAAAATTAATCAAAATTAATTATCGGAAAATGGGGTAAAGGGTTTGCCTCCAAATATTTCTAAATCGGCAGAATAAAACACCTCCCGTAAGGCTAAAAATTGAAATATTTAAATGCATGTAGAGGGACAACCTTAAACAACCATAGGAGTCTGAACTTTATAATTTAGAAACAAGGATCAGTGGAATGGTGTGATCTGGGTGAGGGTGGAAAGTGGGGAATAAAAATTTCCAAAACTTAAAAAACAATAATTTTTTGTTTGGTGTAAAATTGAGATTTGTCTGTAAGATAAATAGTACATCCCAGATAACTAGAAAAGTATTAAAGTTTTTTAATTTTATAATAATTAAGTTTTGGAAAAGTACGTGGTGTTAGAATATCAGACTAATTAATACAAGAAAAACTTCTAGATATCGTAGAAAATTGGAATACTTGTAACCATGTACTGTACAGAGATCACACCAAACAATCATAAATAATGAAAATTTGAAATTTGGATCCAAGAAACAAAGGTCTCAAAATTTCATAATCCATTAGAAAAAAAAACATTTTGTTGTGGTAGAGAATGGAAATTTGACATTTAATTGCAAGGTTCAATCTATATTTTTAACTTCATATTATTTAAAAAAATTGTGATTCTCTTTTATCCAATGTATTTTCGTAACAATGCACTATAAAGTTTAACTTCACATAGCTTATGATCGCGCCTATAAAAAATATTGCGTTTTCTGTTAATTCCGTTCGTTTGTGCACTCAGCTTATGGGTTATTAATGTTTTGCTTCAAATAATGTTTTTAAAATATATTGATTGACATACTTGGTTTGGGATTATCATGGCTAATTTGGTATTGTAGAAAAATAGATTATATAAAGTGTGCAGCCAGATGTTGACCATCCTAATTCGATATAGTTTTGATATAATTATGTTCGTTCGAATGAATAATCATTTTCGAACACTACCAAATACGACAGAAATCTAAAATTTGGCAGATCGAGTCAGGGAAAAAATGTTTAATGTTTCTAAACTGTAAACGATTACAGTATAATGAGCAACTTTCGTTTGTTCAACTCTTTAAAAATAAATTATTTATGCTATACCTATGACTAGTATTTCTTTTTTTTTTTACTAGCACCAACGAGTAAGAGTTAAAATGTTGTGTACATCGAAGTTATAAATTCATCTTAAAAAAAAGTTTTAACACATGTTCGGTTATATATATATTTGGACATAATGTCTCAATCAGCCTACCTTTCACGTTTTGTAACACAATTTAAACTAATAAAGTATTAATATTTAAACATTATTTAAGTTTTGGTTACTTTTCCCTGTAGCTAAATTTATATTCTAAAAAAGTAAAAAGTTACTTTGTAACGGGAAAACCTGGGTTAGCCCCGTTAAAACGTGCAAGAGAACGTATGTGTGGCTAGTTCCTGCAAATCATCAAAGTTAAACATAACATACTAATGTAAATGCTTCGCTAATAATATATCTCTTTATTTACATACCACTTCGCCGACTCGTCCTGTAAGCCTGATGCCCAATTCAATGACACACCATAGAAGATAAGTGACCGATCACCACGGCTGGAAATAACTCCGCGTTCGACCACAGGCACCAACCAACTGACCGCTTCAAGAAAACCGTTGGCCTGCGTGGATCGTCCTTCTGGAAGAGTGGGGAACTTCCCTCTTCCCTTCGTACGGGCCTATCCACTATATATTCGCCTGACTGCTGGGAACTAATACAGAACGCGCCAGCAGACGATCGCTTAAACATCGTCTACGCAGTCCAAATCAGCGCGCACTTCTAGTCAGAATCTATCATCTAGTCGACGGTGGTCTTACTATCCTAGGGGAAGGGATACTCTATACCGGAGCAAGTCGAAGGACTTCACAACTACGAAGATGAGATATGACGAGTAATCTCCAGATTAATATGTTATTGTTAGGGTTAGTCAACGTCCCGCGAGGATAGATAGAAGTATCACTTAGTAGGGATTTATTATGGAAAACTATCCGTGTCTGTTGTAAGACACTGTTGTTATATTATTATTAGGCTAGTTGTATAATATTTAATGTAGAGTCTCCTGGGCCAGGAGAACGGACTGCAATCAACAATTGCGGTATAGCGCGCTTCTCGCGCTCGGGATGGTGAATCCCGCGACACACATGATGTGTCCATTGTTGTATATTTAGGATAGCTTGCCTAGGCAGGAGATAGTTTAGGCTATATGGAGGCCGATGATTGGTACCTAATTAGGTTCACTGGCCTATCCCAATGTTGGTGTTGGGTGGTTAAACTGTGGGCCGCTCGTACCTTTCATGATTGGCCCGTGGTATAGTGTTGTTATTATTTTGCTACTCTCACTTTGCAAGTACACTGCTAGTGGGCCGTCTTGCCCCTCAGGCTCGGCTGCAGTGTCACTTGTTCATTGTTAGATTTTTGTGGTGCTGCTCACCCTGCGGGTGCTCAACCAGTGGGGCGCGTCTCGCCCTCGGTTGGCCCGTGGACCTAGATATTTCCAAGTAACTGTTTTTGCACACTGATTAGGATGGCCTCTAAGTATCGAGGGCTCTCTTGTATAGCTAAACTAGAACTTGCCTGAGGTACGCACTTGCTCTGCCTGCAAGGCCAACTTGACATGTAAATAGTAAAATGAGTAACACCGCGTTTTGGCGTGTGTTATTATCTTGGCGCTTCTCGCCCCCTTGTGGCTAATACTTAAGCAAGTCTGCCACACTTCATTACTTTATTGTTATTTATCAAAGTACTTACTGAGATATAAGTGCAATATGTTCAAACGTCTGTTCTATGATGTATACAGTATCATTAAAATTCATTAATCCTAATCTCCTCTAGTTCTCATTACTTGTATTAACCTGTATGTACATGCACCGTGCTGACGGTGCAACTTTATACATCTTATAGTATATTCAGAGAGAGAGAGAGAGAGAGGGTTTATGAAAAAATATATATAACGTTTTCGAAAGTACCGAGTAACAAACATCAATGGTTTGATAAGCTTGTTAAATATAGGCCTATACCTATATATTCTATACTATGGGCCAGGTCCGCTACAAGGCGGGGGAACTTTGGGTTCCATGGTGCCAGGATCGTGACTTCTAGGGGCCCAGCAGGGCCCTAGGTCTAGATTCACAGGATAAAAAAATTAATGGTACGGACTCCACATGGACTTTCTCGCTCTATTGTTCACAAATGGAGATATTTACTCAAGATCGATATTGAGTCTACAAGGTTCAACACTTTGTAATAAAATTTCGATTTCCTGTTAAAATTCTTTATATTTTATTAGGTGTTGCACATCTTCAGGTAATTGTATTGCTATTAAATTCCTCATTTACATATTTTGACCAATAAAAAACTTAAATATTGACTATAGAGTCTAAAATGATACAGATAAGTCATTTCTGTAAAAATATTTCCCTTAAGAGGTTAAAGGGAACAGAACATAAATTTATGAGAGACTTTCTACTATTTAATTACTCTATGGAATTATAGAATTATTGCGTTAAAACATAAGTAGTATCTATGTACAACTAAAGCTCACCAAATTGTATAATATATTTGACAATATCTCAGAAACTATTGGTTTTATAAAATTTATTACGAAAAAAAGTTTTTTAAAATTTATAATAGTGCTACAATTTTGCAATAATAAGTTATTTGGTATCTCAAATAGTTGCGGAGAAATGGAAATATCCGCTTCTGTAAAGTACCCTAAAAATCATTTTCATGGAAAAATGGAAATAGCCATTATGCTTAAATTTTTAATCAACACCTAGATACGAATTTTAATCAAAATTGTTTAAGCCGATTTTGAAAAAAACAACAGTTTTTTCTCTTTTGCCCTTTAGTAAAAGACTTAATTTTAAGCTTAGACAGACACACAAACAGACTACGTTGCAAAACCTCCTTTTTAAGGTTCGGGTGTTCATGAAAAGTCGACATTCATAAACATCTCGGCTTAGATTTTTTTTGACGGTCGCAATACTTTACCTTTAAGTGTTAATAAAGTATATATATTTATTTAGTATAGCTTGAAAATTATTGGTTTTATAAAAATATGTTTCAAATAAAATATTTTTATTATAAATAGATCTACATATTCTCAATGATAACTAATTTCATACTTCAAAGCGTTACGGAGATATGATTTTAAAAAATGAGAACGCATCAGACCATAATCCTTTAAGTCATTTTGACGAAAAATTGAGAGTGGCCATTTTGCTTGTAATATTGATGACTGTTAAGAAACGAAATTTAATCAAAAGCGTTAGAGCCGAGTTTGATGAAATCATTTTTTTTTTTCTCTTTTCGCCCTTCAGTAATCTACCCTTAATTTTAGAGTTTGATATCAGATTCCAAAAAAATTCAGGGCAACCCTATGTAAACCTTAGATACCAAGTTTTAGCCCGATCGGTAAAATAGTTTAGGCTCTAGACCGAGGTACAGACAGATAGACGGAAATAAAAAAAAAAAATGGTTTCGGGGCGTCGAAATTCATCAAAATCTCTAGTTTGATTTTTTTTTTTTTTTTACGATCACAATACTTTCTATATCTGGAAGGTAGCGAGAAATTAAAAATGTAGAATATGAAAAAAAAATTGTCATAGTTGCAGCCTCAGTCAATCTAAAGAATGCGATTATGACATAAGCCTAAGGAACTCAACACTTTTAACTATCCTGACTGCGTATAACCCGAACGGGTAGTAAGACGCGGTGCTAATAATAATAACTATCCTGACTCATCAGTCACATTTTCCTACTATGCCATGTTTTAAAAACATAGTTTGTTTTGCCAAGTAGCATAACACAGAGTATTGTCAAAACTAGTAACTTAGGGGAAACACCCCCTTTTTGGTACATAACAGCGAGTTTTTAGACCTTTTTAGTAGAGGGGGGGGCGTATAAGGACAGCAGTTGATGGGGAATGGGGGGCTAGTCCGAAGTGCTTTACATATTCAGGTACCAAGTTTTACCATATTGTGGGTATCCTACAGCTTGAGTCTCTATTCTGTACAGAGGAGGACGCCCCGACCCATCTTGGCAACAGCGTAACGCCGGACGGTCGGGTGTTTGACACAAGCTATAGCTATAGCACCGAAGATAGGTCAGGGCAGGGACTGATGATTAGGGACAGTGATAGAATGTGGACCTTTTTCTAAACTCTTTCAATTAGTTTTAATAAACCAGATTAAATGAACCCCACAACTATTTGCCATTACCTATCCATCCCACCAAGCCTATCTTGACACGTAGGCCCACGGAACGCGCGGTTAGCGACAATATGAATGACAAGCAATAAAATGTACATCCATACTAAGGAATAGTACATCCCCAGACCACCAGATTGGTTTACCATGGAGGAACCTACTAGCATTTGTCGTAATTATATCAGTGGTTCGGTCAAGTCTTGTTCTTCGTTTCTAAAAGTTCGGAATTCTCGCGGAGTCTATTTTTTTTTAAAGAAATTAAATATGGCACACAAAGAGAGTCAGGCAGTAAATCAAATTCAATTTAAATATGCATAATGTACCATTTCAGTGTTCAGTTGAGATAATTATTAATTTTTGTACATGGGTTTTCTTTAATAAAAATGACAAAAAAGTTTAAAAAAAAGTACAAATCAAAGTCAAGAATTGGTGTAAGAATGGTAGGGTGACAGGGGTGGCATCCCCCTTCTGGAAAGATAGAAGTCGTGTTTTTAAACGTATAAGGGATTATTTCTACCAACACTTATTTCAAGTTTCTTCACGAACGAATCTGAAGTGTATAAAGGTACAAAGAACAACTGTGCAAAGTTTGAATCAATTCAGTTAATGAATTCAAAAGTTATCGTGAAACATAGGCCTATCCACCAGACAGACAAATGGGAATCGCTTAACTCGTTCAGTAATTATTAAAACAATATGTTTTTATTTGTTTTTACACTCTGATAATATTTGCTAGGTTTCCTATACGAGCGCGCTAACTTGGGGCCCCACAAATCACGGGTTCCTGTGTAGCCGCAAGTTTTGCACGCATTTAAGGGCAGCTCTAGACCGATTATTCTGTATATAACGTCGATAAATCACACATTTGAGAATTTGGAATAGTTTGTGGCGAGCGTATAGTCCGAACGAACTGGTGCTAAAAATAATTCGTGGGAATTTGGTGGGTGAGTTTGGTGTAACAAGTTTGTACTCCTTCGAAAATGATGATTGACCTACAGGCCTATAATTTTTTTTAGCACCACGTCATACTACCCATTCGGGCTATACGCTATCATTTCCCTAATATTGTCGAATTTGCACACCCAAACGTGCAATGTTTGGGTCCTATTGTTGCAAAAAAAAAGTTTATAACTTTGATCAAAGATATTGGCTTAGTTTTATATATATATATATATATATATATATTAGAAATAAGATAGGCACTATCTAGTTGGAATTATTTTTATTTTTAACTAGAATTATATATATATATATATATATATATAATTTTATTTTCACGACAAGTAAGAAGGACATTGGCGTGACATTGCGAGGGGTGAGGGGAGAAAAATGAATATACTAAAAAGTTTCAAGTATCTTGACAGTATTGTAGAGAAACGTGGAGGGAACAGGAGAAAAATAAGTGAGAAAGGAAGGTAAACAGAAGTGTGATAAGCCTGATTTGGAGCAGGGATATGCCAGACAAGTGCAAGGGAGTGATCTACAATGACTATTACCTAACAATATTGACGTACGCTGCGGAAACGTGGGTAATGAAGAAACAGGATGGAAGCAGAATGCAGTGAAATTAGATTTCTGAGAAGCACGATTGGGGTGACAAAATTTGACAGAATGAGAAATGAGAGAGTAAGAGGAATAGTAAAGGAAGAGCAAGTCCAGGACAGGATAGAGAAGGCACGACTAAGGTGGTATGGCCATGTGAGAAGAATGGATAGGGAAAGGATGCCCAGGAGGATGTTGGATATGGAGGTGGGAGGTAGGAGGCTTAGAGGAAGACCAAGGAAAAGATGGCTGAAAGGAGTAAGGAGGAGTGTGGAGGAGAGAGGAGAGGACTGGGCAGAGATGGATGGAGAGAGATGGTGGCAGGAAAGGAGGCGGTGGAGTGGCTTATGTTCCAAAGAGACCCCAGACAGTGGCTGTAAGTGGTTCATGATGATGATGATGTTGATGATAATATTTTCAATGTAGCCCTTATGATCAAACGAGTTTGACACACCTTGTCGAGAAATAGCCAGTGGCGGATCCCTACACAAGTGCAAGAAGCGCGCGCATGAGGCCTCACTACCGCAGGGGCCTCAAAATATAAAAACCAAACCAGTTTTTTTTTCATTTTTAAAGTTATGTTAATTGATACAAAATATAAAATAATAAAATATTTTAGTGTTTAAGTTTGATAATCAAAGAGTCGAAATATGCGTTTCGTACCTCAATGGTTTTGTGAATAAGAAGAGTTCTTCCAAAACCATTTGGATGTAATTTAGCTGTTAATTTTAACGATAAAAATTCGTTTTCGGTACTTCTAAACGTGTTAAAAAATATTTACGAAATTCACTAAGACAGTTGCATTTAAGACCTGCTACGGTAGCCGCATCATATAGGGCAGCAGTTCCCAAACTTTCTTGACTCGCAAACCCCTTTCACAAACTTCTGAGTTGAAAGAACCCCCTGGAAAATATCCATATCCACGCACTTAATTTTAAACCTAATTTTTATTAAATCTAGTTATTAATTGTAATCAAAATGTTTAATACCTTTAAATTAACCTATTAAAGCTCCGTTAGGTACTTTGGGATGCCCTACCAAATATAATGAAATAATATTGAAACGATTTAGGTAACAGTTTAAATAACTATACATTTGTTTAAAAAATTTAAACTAAAATTGAATAAGCAAAGTACTGTAATAACATTTTATTATCTTTACTGTCACAATACTATCACATTTCACGTGTTTTTTAAAAGTGGTAATGGAAATTGCTGTTTTTACATAACTGAAATACCCTCTTTAACCACAAAATTCAATGCCGATTTAAGTTTCAAAATTGTCTAAAAGTTTTAACAGCTACTCACTTTTTCACTGGACTTAGTGAGAAGGAGGAGCCAGTTCCATTTAAGCGATTTGTCACTAAGGTTTATATAAAACGATGTTGGTCAATCATTGGGATACTTACTTACTCTATGTCACTAATAACTCGAAAGTTAATTGCCGCACTTACAAAAGTACACCGCATATCCCTATCTTGAGCTAGTTCTAACCAGTCCACCTCCCTACACCCTATCTCTTTGAGATTCATTTTACTGCCATCCTCCCCTCTACGTCTAGGTCTTACCATCGGGTTTGCCAGTCAGTACCCCGAACAAGGTTCTATCTAGATTCTCTCATTCACACTGCATGTCTTTCTCACCGTACTCTACGAGACTTGATTGTCCTAACAATGTCTTGTGGTCAGTGCAGGGTATGTAACTCATCATTATGTAACCTCCTCACCTCCTCAGTAGCCTCATCCATTTTTGGACAAAACATCTTCCTAAACACCTTGTTTTCGAGCTCCCTAAATTTGTTCTCGTCATGTAACGTGAGAGACCACGTTTGACACCCATAAAGAACAACCGGTAACATTAGTGTTTTGTATACTGTAATCTGAGATGGAGCCGGCGAATTGTCAACAACTTGTTGGCAGAGTAACAGCATGTATTTCTTGACTGTATTCTTTTCCTATTTTCCAATCTTATATCATTTTTTCTACTTAAAATTGTTCCTAAATATTTAAACTCACTAACCCTGTCAAAGGTTATGTCATTTGAAGTAGGCCCTAATCTATAAATTATCGTACCCAATCTGTTTTTATGTGTCACCTTATACTTCGTATTTTCAGCGTTCACTTATAAACTTATTTCCTAACTAGGAGATTAATCTAACTTATTATTGATAGATTTGATAGACTTAAAGCTAGAAAAGTCCCACTCTTACATGATTATTTGATCTAAATGCATACCAAGTAACTTGGATACCGAATAGCAGTATTTCATTTATTTTTCTTCAGAGCAAAAAACTGATTTGTTTATGTATAATACATGTTTATTACTTACTATAATAGCCCCGATGCAGATGCATAATTTGATTTGATTTTAAAACTCGTATCTGATTTTTAGCTTAGTCGGTAGCTCGTCTGTCTACTGAGCTAAAGGTCCTCGACTCGATTCCCAGCATGGCCGAACAATTTGTCATTGGTGAAATGTGGGTTTCCCCTTTCACAGTGATGAATTAACGGCCGGGGGCTGGATGTTGAATCTGTTCTCGGTTTAAGATAGTTTATAAGTCGTGTGCTGATATATTAGTCGGTTCAGAAGGTGCACGTTAAATACCGTACCTCAGATAATAATAATAATGAAAAATAGGTATAATATGATTTTTTATAGTAAACCTATGCGTGCGTTTTTGTTTAGTTGAAAAATAAAAAATGCTGTGCTCGTATTTTTCATTTTGTGAATTTTAATTTATCATATTAAAGGGGTCTCCAAATGTCTAATCTGCCACTGGAGACAACCAAAGGGTTATGCCTCAATGTATTGACTACAAGCTTTGTTGACTTTGTCAGTTCTAATCTTGATTAGACTTTGGTTACTTAGTCCTAACGTGGTAACAAATCGGATGTTATTAGCTCTTAGCTTGTGTTAGGATCCTTCAAAACAATCATTATTAAATGCTGACTAGTATTTAAAGATTTTTTTTGTAGCTTTCTTTTGATATTGTTTAAACAGTAAGGTATTGATTAAAAATATAAAATAACATTTTTGAGAATAGTTTTGGTTCCCTGAGGACTTGACTTTCACAAAAACAACATACATTTAGATTTAGGCCTAAAATAATAATAATTATGGGGCTATAAATTAATTAAAGCTGATTTTAAGGGGCAGGGGACTAAATCTCCTACCACAGCCCACCCTTATGTACGGTCTTGGTTTGACCCCAGATACAGTAGTATAGGCCTACTGTCTAGTATATTTTTAAATTAGTATTTTAAGCACACGGTTTAATCTAGGAGGTTGGGATGAAAGGTGGGTTTTAGAAGACGTGGGTTAAACATCACGCGTAGAGAATCATCCCTATTCCAGTCGGCTAGGATCTCATACAATTTTGTAAGATCTTGCTTTCATTCTCATTCTCATTGCACGCAAATAATGGAACATTTCCTCTCAATTAAACCTTCCGTAGAGGCCTACATAACACAATAGTAGGTCTAGGCCTATATGTTGATTGCCTGAAAAAGTACACAAAATAAAATAATAAGACCTTACTTCTTTCTAAACTAGTTTTTTTTTTAAAAAATTTTGTTTTAATTATTATTGTTTCGCTGAGCACATCCAAATAGACTTAGGCCTACAAAAAGAAAACATAAATGGGTTTTAACATATTTTAAAATATTATTAGATATTATTTTGTGTTCTACTATTAATAACTTTTATAATTATATTTATAAGTGATGCATTTTGTTTTATTGATTTACACAATGTTAGGGTTGGTGTGCTATTATTTAATCCCCCTTCAAACCCTCACGAAAATATTCTGGAACCTCCCCTGTTTTTTTCTTTCTAATTGTTAGTTGTTTGCATTTCTAGAAATGTGCTCAGGAAGAGACACGTTAAATTCCTTAGAAACCCAAGTATTTTATTTTAACTAGATACTGTTTTAGAAATGTGCCACCCGGAGTGAAAAAAAATAACACGAGTCTTAATATTATCCTGTCTAAGAAATCGATCTTAAAAATGTGGGCTGACAGCTGATGGTTTGTGGGCGTAGTCAACTACAGTAATTGATTGCTTGAACCAAATATAGATTATTATTGTTCAAGTTGTAGGTAGCTGTCAAGTTAAAGGATTAGGACAGTGCATATACTAAACAAGGCCATAACTTCTAAAACTTGACAAACCACTGCACATTTTCAATTGGTTAAACTTTGGCTCAGCCCCATGGTCACTTAGAGAGGAGGGGACGACCTTCAAAGAGGACCGAAGGAAAGGTCGGAGTCGGAACATTTAGCATTATGGTTTTTATTTTAGATGAGTGTATATAAATAAATAAAATCATATATATGTATATATTTACTAATATATAGGATATTACTATGTTAACAGGCAACTATATATGATTTTAAATAGCTTTTACATTTTATAGAACTCATGTACGAAATTCCTTTTAGCCCGGGTGGATTTGTGCGACGAGATTGGGAGGAGACGACCGCCATTAATGACGAAGAGTGACACCTATGTGAGCTGCCACTCAACTGTCTATTCTGTTGGTTAGTGATAACAGTAATTTAAAAAAAAATAAACCCACCCCTAAATTCAGTGCGGATTATCACATGTTCGGAGTGGGAAGTTTGAATACTGTGATTCTTTTTTCGTGATATGACTCTTACTTGTACACTAAACGTAAAATAAATAAAGGTATATTTGTGTGTAAAGTGGAGGCGGTTTGCCTTGGAGACAAGGAAGTCTGCGGTTCGCTGGTGTAAAAGGGGCTGATCGCTGACAGTCACAGTGGACCTAGCTTATTTATGACGTGAAGCAGAGCGTTTCATTGATGTGGCTATTGTTAACCTGTCACTCAAATGTCAAGATCTACTGAAACTGTAGGTTGAGGATATTTGTTTTTATCGTCTTGGGATTGCTGCCAAAGGTTAGACTCGTGCACTTGATACATTTTTAGTTAATCTTGAGTGTATCTAATGTTTGGCAGGGGAAAGCAAGTGTAGACTAGTGCAAATTATATGAAATTAGATAGATAAATGTTTATTACGCCGTTAATTTAAAAATATTTTTTCAACTCCAAATAAGAGTTGATATTAAAAACACAAACAAGATATCTATTGATAAAATAGTCATTGCTGTGCATTTATTGGTTAAGATTTTTTTTTTTTTTGATAGGTCCTAATTGATATATTATCTTTAAGATAAAATGTGGCCCTTTTTAATACCTATCTTATTCTTCAAATTAACATGTTTAGTAGGTATAGTCAGTGTTAATAAATGGAAAATATACAGTAATAGTCAACTGTATTTTGATTTTTACTCAACAGAAGGCCATTTGATTTTGTACAGGACCTAACATTTTTATATGTCTACTATGCTTCATCATAATGTTGGAAAACTGGTGGGGTGGAGATCGCTTACATGCTTCTTTTGAGAAACTTATCATTAAAAAAAAATTACCTTGCTGCGTTATTAATTACAGAAGCCACAAAAAAAAAGTTTGCAATCAAAATAAAATATTTTGTTTGGTTAGGCCTAAACAATTAATTAATTAAAATGTCCATCAGAATAGCCTACATACATGAACACTTTGCATGGAAATAACTGGTTTCTAAATGTATTAATCCATCCACAGACCTAATGTTGTTTTATTTGATTTTAAATAAAGTTGAAATGTTAGTTTAGTCTCGGTTGATCACTTTTTTAAACATGATAAAACACATTAAGCTTGCTATGGAAAAAAAAATGTTAAGCCGTGGTTGCTGTAGATTTTTGTGTCTCGCTATCCCCTTTAAAATATTGGTTAGTCGAGCAAGTTTCTAAATTTTTCGACAAACTATTTATCCATATGTCCGTAGTCCATGGCTCTTGGTCCTTAGAAATTAAATTCACGTCTACACCGTCCATCCTTAATCACGTGAGAGTGACAATTTTCTTTCGAAGAGCTTTATTGGACAAAATCTCTGACTATTGAAAGTTTGAGCCGGCTCAAAAGACAATGCATCAAGTTACTAGCAAGCCAGTTGCAGAATTGATTTGTTGTTTTATTTAATTGACCTTTACTTTACAGGGAAAATAATTTGTATCAATAATAGGCTATTATATTACATAAAAGCAGAAAAAAAGATTCCATGGTACAGAAAGAATTTAGGCTAACAAACTAAACACACGTAAATGGACAAAGAATACAGAATTTAACAGTTTACGTATATATATTCCATTTAAAACATAGGTTTTAGACTATGGTGTGTGATAAAGCGAAAAATTGTATCCGTTAGTTAGTTGCGCTGTAAGGTATGCATCAGTAGCTACACAAGTGCACCTAGCTTCCAAGGGCCCTTAGATGGCAGACACGGCCATAGTTGCATATTGTGACATGTGAGGAGGAGTTATTGGTAATAGGTTTCCTAGAATTGATCTTCCTCTCTGTCCTTCAAAATGTATAAAGACAAAACGGTAAGTTACAATGTGCACTTAATGAACTGACTGATTATATCAGCACATGGAAATTTATATGAGCGAGAGCAAAAGTGCCTACCAATTTTGTTGCGAAAGGTATTTTTCACATACCTTACCTTACAGGGTTGGTTTATTTACTTGCCACGATCAACATGGGACCGAGGATTTTACTTCCCCTCCGAAGGTAGAACTGTGTTAAAAATTTAATCGCTCAAGAAAATGTATTGATACAACACTCTGTTGTACACTAAAACACATACTTTGGTTAATATTTATAAATTGTTTATATATACTACAATTTACAAGGTAACCCAACCTAACACAACCTGACCCTCATTGTTTAAACCGATAAAGGAAAGCTTAATTTAGGAAAAGTAATATTTTCATAATCAACACTTTAAATTAGTTATAGTACTGGTAATTTAAGTTTTAGTTATTTTTACTTCACCGGTGTGGTATAGTATTTGATTACAGGCCGTTCTCTAGATGAGTCAAATCAAGAAACCATTAATTGTAGTTTTGACCTGTCCGATAACATTAGCCTAAGTTATGTTTATTGTGGTTAAGATTGCTATTTTGTGGTATTATTGTTGTACCGATAAAAACACATTTTCCGGCAGAGTGAAAAAGTTTATTTAAACCAATTTTCCGTTGATATAGGCCATTTAATGAACTCCCTTGGATGTTTAAGCACTTTTAAAATAACTATCGGCAGATTACAAATATTTTTGAAAAACCTGTGGTACATTAAGGGGAAATAAGGGTGATGGCTTTCTAAGGTAATTTAATTTAATTTAATTTGTAACCCACCTCGGTGTCATAGTTAGCTAACATGCTGGTTTCGTGTTGAGCTAGACTGCCAAGGATGGGGAGATCAAGGTTCGAATCTCGCTTGGGTGAACTGGTTTTTTTTTTCCTAAATGGTTTTCCACACTCCCTCCATGCAAATGCAGGTTCACTTCCACTATTTAACCTTCTTAATTCCTAACCCATTAGTATAAATAGTACTTAAACGTCTAACACAAACGGGTAGTTACATAGCGGTGCTAAGTATCTAAGTATTTAATTTGTAGTGCCTAAGAAAACTTTAACATTACCGTAATTCAAATTCAGCTTCCAAATTTGGAAAGTGCCATTTAGTTACTTAAACACCTGTGGAACATTAAGGGGAAATAAGTGTGATGTATTTTTAAGGCAATTTCATTTAATTCAATTTGTATTACATTAGTTTAAATTCAGCTTCCAAATTTGGAAATGAGCTATTTACTTTGTCATGGGGCTGTTTATTTTCACTCAACTATAATATAGCTAATTTAGATTAAAACTAAGTTAAATAAATCTTAAAGAACATTACAAAAATCAAACTAAGCACAGGCTATAACCATAATACATAAATTCACGTCCTTATTGTGCTTAATGTAATAGTCCATATAAAATTTCATTAGTAGGCATACACCCACTCTTATATTTAAGCATGTTTAATTTTGTCAACTAATGGGAAAGTATGGTAGGCATATAACTTTGTCCAATCAAATTTGTTTAAAAAAAAAAGAATTCCAGCGAATTTGTTAACTAGACCTTCAATCAACATTTCCATATTTTTATTTGTTGTTTTCATCAAAAATAGGCCAAATGATAGAGTTTAGTTAATTAAGCTTTTTAGAAATCACTTTTAAAGACGGGTAGATGAAAATATGGTATGTTTAGGAAATTATAATATTTTATTCAACTCTGGTTAATGATTTCAGTTTGATTCACACATTTTTTAATGTTCATTTATTTGCTTACCTCCGATTGGTCCTATGTAGCTATTCATGTCGATACTCTTTATACTGCCAATGAAAGAGATTTTAGGGTTTGAATTCTGGTCGGGTGTATTGAAGGTGGTGTTTTCTAAATGGTTTTCCACTCTCCCGCCACACAAATGTGGGTACACTTTCCCTAAGTTCAACCTTTCTCTCAATTCAACCTTTCTCTCAATTCAACCTTCTTATTCCAAAACTCATTGGTGTAATTATAGTACATATGTATATAACCTGAACATGTATTAAGGGATGGTGCTAAAAAAATAGTCTTTATAAAATTAAAGTTAATTCAAATTCTATAGAATATTGTAGAGTAGGCTATTGACTTACAGATTGGGTCTCTGTGTGCTGATACCAATATTCCATATACCTACTTCCAACCATTCCAGTTACACTTTAGGAACAGTTCCAAACTGCCAATACTGTTCCACCACTGATACAGCTCAGCTCTGCCTGGTAGGAAGAACAGTATCTGGTAGCTACTAAAGTTACTAAAACCATTTTAATATATTCATACATCAAGTCATGTCACATTTGATAGATATTATCAATACCTATAAAATAACACAGATAATATAACAAAATTTTATCAATGTTGGCAGCAAATGTTTGAATTTTCTAAACTGTTCTTTCAACCAAAATCAGGGTGTAGATGTTTATTGACCACAGCATAGTAAAGTTGGTCTCCAGGGATAGCTACCTAGAGGAGCATTGTATTCCACTGAAAGCTGACCCCCATTAAATGGTGGTACTACATGAAAATAAACATGTTTATCTCTTACTTTGGGAAATAACTAAAGAGAGGCTTGGTATTACTGCAACCCTCTGTTCCCTGTCAACAACTCTTCTCCAAAGCAGGTATACATCTATCGGAATGAAGAAGCCAGTTATCTCTCCACAAACATGCATGCTATTGTTTTTAAATATCACTGAGGGGCAATTGAGTAATGATTTGAACCTTAAAATAAAAACTTATTCTTAAAATTGGTAAGATTCAATATCATCCTTGTGAATGACCTCCTTTTATTTAAGTTTTTTTTAGCACTGTGTCTTACTACTGGTTTTAGGTTACACACATATGTACTAATTATTATAATGAGCTAGGGGTGAGCAAGGTTGAATTTAGAGGCAATGTATCCACATTTGTGTGGAGGAAGCATGGAAATCCATTTTGGGAAAACCTACAAGGATTAGAACCCTGATCTTCCTGCCATCAACACACTAAGGCTAGTCTCACACTAAAGTGGCACCTTAGACCATGCAGTCACTGAAAAAATTAAAAATTGGTGAATAAATTGCTAACTTTATTAAGTCATATATTTTTAACTTTGTACAAAAATGCATGTGCATACTCGGTTTATAGGTTTTCGGTGAAAAAAAATAGTTAACCCAGCACTTTTTGTTTCATAAATATATTGCCACATTATCCAATACAAGTGGTTTAATAGATCTGCTTGGTGGCCTCATGTTCTAAGGCAGGGGTGTCAAACTCAAACAGGGGTGAGGGGCACACATAGGATTTTTATTTATTATATCATACATTTTAAATGTTTATACAGAATTAAAACACTTATCTTTATTTTTTCCCCTTGACCCCTTTTCATTCTTGAAGTACACTGATTTATACAAACAGATTTTCTTTTAATGTGGATGGAAAAGGCAAAAATAAAAAATAAATAAAATAATTATTACAAAGACAGTAATAATAAATTAAGTTAAAAATTCAAATATTTTCCATTTAAAATGAAATTTCAGGATCTAGTAATTTATCACATCTACTGTTTGTTGGAAATTTGGCATCGCTTCCCACTTAAAAAATTACCAAATTCTGGAGAAATATTTTGACCTGAAATAATCTTCATTGTTCTTTGTAAATGTTCATCTGTAAGCTGACTTCTTAACTTGGATTTATTCAATTTTAAAAGGGAGAAAAATTCTTCACAAATGTATGTACTTCCGAACATGAATAGTATTTGAGCTGCATTCATTTTGATTGTAGGCTATTTATCACCCAAATACTTTGAGAAAACTCTGGTAGGGACACTTTCATAAATGTGTATTGAAAAATGGAATTACACTGACAAATCAATAAATCCAAGTTTTATTTCTTCCTTAACACTTTCAACATGAATTGAAAATGGAGCTTAGAACAATGAAAACAAAAATTTATCCTGTTGGAAATTCTCAAATCTGTCTTCATACTCTTTTCGGAGAGCTGAAATTAGGACATGATTGTTGAGGTTGGACATATCATTATAGGTTTCCACACTTGTTTTGAGCATAAGGAAGTGAGCAAAATTGTTGTTAGCAAGATGGTTTTCCCACAGTCTTAAGTTTTGTTTGGATAGCTCTAACATGGTCAAATTACTTTGTGATAAAAATAATAATAATATTTAGCACCGCGTCTTACTACCCGTTCGGGTTATACGCTAAATTTGGCCCTTCCCATGAAGTTGACCATTAAGTGAATTAAAATGTTGTGTAATATCAACCTAAAGTTTTAAATCTCTCACCCAAGACTTGTCATTAAATTTCTTGACTTAACAGTTTTTTCAACCATAAATATTTCAATAGAGTCTTTCAGTTGAAAAAATCGTTTTAAAACTGTGCCCCAACTAAATAACCTAACTTGTAAATGATACGATAATTCTTTATGTTCTTCACCAATTTCTTCCAAAAAAGTGGCAAACTGATGGTGAATACACGTGTGAGCACGAATAAAATTGACAGTTTGTACAACTGATTGCATCATGTCCATTTTTGATTTTTTGCACACATAGCTTCCTGATGAATGGTACAATGTAATGCAACAAAATGTTCATATGGCAGCCCCAGCACCACTAGTTTCTCTCTTAATTTAGCAGCCACACTGTTTATTGAACCCACCATAGAAGGAAGTAAGTCTGACAATTTTTTTTCTTAAAGTCTTGTATCATTTAAAACAATTTATAAAGCAAAAAAAATAAAATCTTTTGCAGTGGAAGTGTCTTTTTAAGGAGTTATTTCTGGAAGTTCTTCAGTTATATTTAAGTCTTTGTCACCGCCACGAAAAAATACAGTCTGCTGTGTCACATCTCTTATATCAGTACTTTTGTACCTGTATTCCTTGAAAGGCTAATGTTTGAAAATACTTTTTTTTATTTGGACATACCAGCTCCTTTGTAGTAACCAGACAGTCTTTTAAAAATTCTCCCTCACTGAAAAGTATCGACGCACACACTGTTTTATAAGAAAGCACATAAGAAGCTTTAACAGCATATTCAGCAACTTTATTTCTTTGCGGATAAAATGTTTGTTGTTTCAACCGTTTACTTTTAAATCTAGAGATTTTGTTCTCATGAGCTTAGCCAGTATATTTTTGTGTGAATCACTGTGGTTTGTTTTGTAGTAGGCTCTCAAACTGTATTTTTTCATCACCGAAACAACACAATTACAAATGAATCAAGTCAACCTCCCTTTACTTTCAATAAAAAAAGTATGAAAGTTCCCATGCTTTGTTAAATACTCTACACTCCTTATCAATTTTTCTTTTTAATATCACACTTACTTAAACTCATTGTGTTAACAATAAGTAAACCAAAATAAGTCTTGCATGATCGTGACTCAGAATGAATGGTTTTTAGAACAGAGGGCATAGAGAGGCTGAAAGAATTTTTAGGGGAGGTTTTGGAGGAGAGGTATCTTGTGTAGATAAGGAGGGGCTAGAGCTCCAAGAAATGAGGCAAAGTGGCATAACCAATCCAAACTCAAAATACACCATGGACACAAACAAAGTCTATGACTGCGAGCCACATTCCTATTCTTCTTTAATATTTCAGCATGGTTTAAACGCTCCTGCGGGCCATATGTTTGACACCCCTGGCTTAAGGCATCATCACTCTTGCAATAGACTAGAGTGTTGATGACAGAGAAATTGGTATTTGATCACAGTCGGGTATACTGTGGGTGGTTTTTCCTATATGGTTTTACTCTCTTCCTCCACACAACTGTGTTTATACTTTTTCTAAATTCAACCCTCCTCATTCCTAACACATTAGCATACATACTTGTATAACCTGGATAGGTTCTAAGACGTAGCGCTATATATATTTTTAGAACTTTTTAAATTCAAATTCCAAGGGATATCTACAAAAATTTGAAATATCCAAAACTTGAATTAACCATTTTCATGAGTATCTTGACAGCTGGTGCACAATAAATTGCAGATTTAAATCAGAATTGATGAAACCTGAGCCAACACATCCCCTATATTAGGAAACTTGCTTGTACGCTGGTACATAATTCTCCGCTTTCTCATTTAGCATGTCTCATTAGGCTATTTCTAACTTTATTTGAGATTTTCGTCATATAATCGTGTATTATGTATTTTCTCTAATTTATGTTATGGTTAGTATGGTAAGCTTAAGTATACTGTGACTACTTTATTAAAGTTATTGCAAAGAGAACTCCCAGTTTCTCTATTCTTCATGGTACATCTTGTTATTTCTATAAAATGAAGTATATATCTGAGCTCTTTGGTCTACTATGTTGATATAGATATAGATTGGCATGGATGGTCAAGTTTTGCACTTTACACTGTTTTGTGTATCTATATTTATATTTTAATTTTAGTATATTATCTGTGCAAAGGTACAAACTGTAAATAAATTAAAATTGATTGGTTTTCCTGTTCCCCCAGCATTAATTAGGTCTAAGTATTTTTTTAATAGTGCTTTTAATATTTTAAAAATAACCTTTTATTATAAACCAAAGTAATTAGTTAAAATATATCTGGCTTGCTTAGTATTGCTGCCTTATTAAATATGAAATATTGTACTAAATATTGTTTTTCGGAGGTCTTGGGGTAAAGTGCTTGCCTCAGGCCCCAATGTTTGTGGGTTTTGACCGCTTTTTCTTGAGTGATAAAAATTCATAACACGATTTCGTCAAAAGGCTGTTGGACCCATGTTGATTAAGGTTTGTAAAAGAACCCTGGAAGGTATGTGAAAATACCTTTCCGAGTATAATTGATAGGTCCTTTCACTCTCGCTCATAGACATTCTAGTGTGCTGATATAATCAGTCGGTTCAGAAAGTGCAAGTTGAATTCCTCAAATAAACATCTCTTAAATATATCATATAAATGAAAACATTATTCATTCTTTATTTTTATGTCTTTTGTTTTGTATTTTTGTCTTTAAATGCTATATTTATGCTTCAGGGCTTATTTTATTTAGGTACAGCACATTTGAGCCTTGTGTCCAACATAAGAGTCTTGGAAAATTTAAAAAAAGAACAGACCATGCTGTCCTGAGCATTATCATTCTTGGGGATCACTCATCCAAACCTTTTTTGCTCAAGGCAATGTCCAAGCTTGCCCATGTCTATCTCTCTATGCTGGAAGCTCGACTTAAGGCTGATCCTCACTAGAGCACTGCAGCACCACAGAGCAGTGCATCACAGCATTTTAAAGGTAGGGGCTGACTACCGCGACCAGACTGATCAGATTATTGGTTGACACCCTCTGTCGTAAGGTCACATAAAAGTTTTGGATGTATATGAATTGACATGTTTCATGCACCTGCATGAAAATTGGTTTTTTTTAATCATTCTTAATTTAACAAACTTGTTGCAACTTTTCTTTCATCCACAAAATACCTAAAGGGTTATTCTATGTGACTCATGTGAAAGTAATATTTTCTAATTTTAAATTAACACACAGCCTAATGAAATGTTATTAAAATATATTTATTTAAAAATGTGTTAGCTCTTTATCAATCTAATTATATAGCAAAACAAAATTTGAAAAAAAAAATTGACATATAAAGGGTTAATTTTTATGTTTCTGTGACTCATGTTACAATGAAATACTATACTATACTATAAAATATTCATTTCAAAGTTTGGTTATCTTATGTATGTTAGGACAGACCTATTTTTAAATAACATACATACGAGGGGGGACCCAAAAGAAACAGGATTTAAAGCAACTGGCCCGTTCCTAGGCGTAGTAGAGAGTTCTCCCGGTAGGTGGGTCTACTAGAGACCTTCCCAAATCAGTTGCCGAAGCGGCGTCTGTGTAGAAGGTTATGTTTGATTGTATTGTTGTTTTTCTCAACTGTTCTCGTTTGTTGCCTATGAAATCATTATGGCAGATTTAAAGGAACAAAGAGAGTGTTTGAAATTTTGCTTCCTGCTTGAAAAATGGGCAACGGAAGCTTACCAAATGCTTCAACAGGCTTTCAAGAAGGATGCTATGAGCCACACACAAGTTTTCGATGGTTTAGGCTCTTTAAACGTGGTGAGATGAGTGTTGAAGATCATGCCCGTTCTGGGCACCCTTCATCATCTTGAAACGATAAAAACATTGAAAACATTCTCAAAATATCGAGGATCGTTGTTTCACGCTCAACAAAATTTCAGGACAAACAGCAGTGAGTTGGATCTCGTGCCAGTGGATTTTGACTGAGAATTTGCAAATGAGATGTGTCGCCACTAAGTTTGTTCCTCACCTGCTCACACAGGATAAAAAACCATTCGTCTGAATTTGAGCCAGGACTTGAAAAATCAGATCGAAAGTGACCCAAACTTTTTGACCAAGGTCATTACAGGTGATGAGAGTTGGTGTTACGGATATTACCCCAAAACCAAGCAAGGGCTCATCCAGCCAGTGGAAGACCCCCAACTCCCCCGACCAAAAAAAGCAAGACAAGTGAGGTCGAATGTTAAGATGATGATCATTGTTTTTTTGATGTTCATGGAATTGTGCACTGGGAATTTGTCCCCCCTGGTCAGACCATTAATCAGCACTTTTATTTGGAAGTTTTAAGACGTTTGAGGGAGGATGTACGAAGGAAACTCCCAGAACTCTGGCAATCAGGTGACTGGTTCCTTCACCATGACAACGCCCCCGCACACATGGCCTTGTCTGCAAACCGCTATTTGGGCTCTCAGGGGGGTGGGGGGCTATCATTCCCCACCCTCCGTATTCGCCAAACCTAGCCCCGTGCGACTTTTTTTTTTCCAGAGAATGAAAAAAAATCTAAAAGGGAAGTGTTTTGATGATGTGGAGGTTGTAAGAACAGCTTCACAGAGGGCACTGGACGGTATCAAAGTTCAAGCGTTCCAGAGGTGCTTCAAACAGTGGGAAAAAAGACTGGACAAGTGCATCACATCTAATGGAGAGTACTTTGATGGAGATGGAAAGAATTTTATAAAAAAACTTAATAAATTAATTTTTTAGAGCAAAAGTCCGGTTTCTTTAGGGTCCCCCCTCATATATTATTTTGTACTCATAAAATATAAATAAATTCAGCAAAATTAATCAATTTATTTATTTATACATTTCCTATTTGTGTTTGATTCGTGTTACAAAATTAACAATACTCGTGTTATATTTAGCTAGCAAATGAAAAAAAAAACATCTTTGCGAATAAAAAAAATATAACCAAAAATAAAATTTCATATTTAAATTTGAAAAACGATAAATTAAAGTAATCATTAATAATAATAGAAGTATTGGAAAAAACAAAAATTTAAATGTAATAAGATAAAAATAAAATTTAGATCTAGATACAGACATGGTTCTAATTTGAGTTAAAATACCATTGAGTGACCCTAGTTGATCACATTTAAAGTGGTCACGAGTGTTGAACAGCATTAATTTCACAGTCATCAATGAGAGGACCTGCCTTGGTGAATGCATTGTTTAAGGCATAACTCACATAATAGACTTGAATGCTGATGACAAGGAAATTATGGTTCAATCCTGGTTGGGTGTACTGAAGGAGGTTTTTCCTAAATGGTTTCCCACGCTCTCACATCATGCAAATGGGGTACACTTCTTCTAAATTCGTCCTTCTTTATACCTAACCCACTAGCGTTATTAGTATATAGTAAGATGTGTTGTTTGGGGGGGAAAAGAATCAATGAAAGGATGTCTAAAGTGATTTGTTTGAATTTGTAACAGTATACTATGATTATTTACCGGCCTAAAAATGAAAAAAGCCACAAGTTCAACTACTCTTGTTTTTGGTATTTCATGACCCACATTTCAAGTAATGACCAAATATGACCCACATTGGTGGGCACATTATGTGGACTAAATATCGGACTTGGCTAGTATAATATTGTGTCTATGCGGATGTCAGGTTTGAAACCTGATTATACATACAGAGGGTGTTGCTGTTTTATTCCATGGTGATTAAGGGGGCTATAGGAATTTTGGAACATGTTGACAACCCAGTGGTCATGGCATCCACACTTGACAGAATGTTGGTGGGTATGTAAATTAGACATTAGCAAAATATGGAATGACTGAATAATCTTTTTAAGGAAAATATAGATGCACAAAAAGAGGGAATAAAACACATGCAAGAGGAAAATGAAAGGTTAAATTATTTGTTTGGGTCGCAAACTGGACTCCAGTTGATCTATGGACAGTGCTGACTGACTTAGACAAGTTAATAGAGGGACAGAAAAGGTTAGCCTTGCCGTTTATAAGGGAAGTAGTGGTTGCCAGCATCGATATTGATTATGTCAACTTTGGGAGATGAGAAATAAAAATAAAGGGACCAAAGGGAGTCAAATGATCTGTGATGCACCAGTAAGACAGAAGGTTGTGTGTGTCCTAAGGTTCAATTCCAGGTGCCACTCTTGAGTTAAATTGCAACGTTTGGGAGGACCCATGCCTCCACAATGTGCATACATTTAAGTCAGCAGCCAAGAAACTGAGAAGAAAGAGCACAGCAAGGAGTGAACCTTTACCCCGCATGAAATTACAACCCCCTCCCCCTGCGGGACGGGGTTAAGAATAGTCCCGCAGTAAACCCTGCTTGTCGTAAAAGCGACTAAAAGGGGAGGCTTCTGTGCAGGACGTACCTCGTGCAGGACAAACCTATCCTATATCTTTCCTTTCACATCCTTTTCTTC
>CABEEJ010001486.1:0-10775 GCA_901482245.1 Timema douglasi
ATCTCACAAGAATGCTATCTTATTCGTACCTTGATGTCTTATATCTCACAACAATGCTACCCTATTCGTACCTTGATTTCTTATATCTCACAAGAATGCTACCCTATTCGTACCTTGATGTCTTATATCTTAGAAGAATGCTACCCTATTCATACCTTGATGTCTTATATCTCACAAGAAAGCTACCCTATTCGTACCTTGATGTCTTATATCTCACAAGAATGCTACCCTATTCGTACCTTGATGTCTTATATCTCACAAGAATGCTACCTTATTCGTACCTTGATGTCTTATATCTCACCAGTATGTAACTTGATGTCTTATATCTCATCAGTATGATACTGTTTAATATACTGTATCTTAAATTCTGCTTTGACCTTGGAAATTGCAGTAAATTTAATAGTAGATTATTATATATATATTTAAGCTACTATGACAATTTGTTATTTTTAATATTAAGTTGGAGAATTATTTTCTAGTTGAAATATTGAATTTTGATTCAGTCAACATACTTAATTGGTTATTTCAAAAACTTATCAACTTTTTTCACATAAAGTCTATTATGTATCAATAATTATATTAAAACAATCAATTTTGTGTATAGATTAATATTTCTAACAGTTTTTCCCTTATGTGAAAAATGTTGCATAGAATTTTTATTCAGTTTGCCAAAGCCACATTATTTTTTTTTTAAGGGATTGATTCTATTAATATTATTATATACTATATTTTGTGTAGGATTTATTTCATAAAATCATTTGTTTTAAGAAATACATTCTTGAATTTATAAAAGTAAAATAAATAAAACCTGTATTTTTAACGAATTGTAGAAATCATGGATTTAAGTATTTATAAATTAATAGAAAATCTTAATCAATGAGCTCATTAAACATATATTTACTTTGGGGCTCTTGTAAACAACCTTCCATCAGCATTTGCAATTAAATACTCCCTTGATGAACATTTTATCAATGAGAAAGAAAGATTAAAGGTCTAGAAAAACTAATTGATTGCACATGTACGGTACATAGCATAATTACATTTTATTGATTTGTATTGAAGGTCTTCTCTTTTTCTGTAGAATGGAAAACAAGTCTATTAATGAGCGGTTAGGTACAACTTTTCAAAGCATTGTCACATAACATAACGAAATATTATGTTAAGATTACAAAAAATACCAATCATAGGAATTTTTGTTAAATATCAGATTAGGTATGTGACATTCATAAAGCGTAATAAAAGATGTTTATATCATTTCGTATCTTTTATTACCAGGCATAATTTGTATGACATTTTTTTAACATTTAAACTCTACTAAATGCACATGAATGAAATAAGATCTTGGGGGAATTATTCAATGATATAATTTGAAGAGAACAAGGGAAAAAGGAGAAGTCACAATACACACATTTTTAAAGACAACTTTTATATCTTAATCACGATAAGTACCCTAGCAAATACCATTTCTTTTATAATTTAAATATGACAAGAGTCCTCGTTTGGATATAATTTCAAGTGCATTAAGAAAGTCTCATGATTGTTTAGCAGAAGGCAGCACTAACTCAAATTAATATAAACTTACCCCCTTCCCCCACCCTGTTACCTTCATTTACCTTTAGGGACATCACATAAACGGAGTTTTTTTATCATTCAGGATTATCATTCAATTATTTCCTCTACACTTGCTTATATTAGGTAGGATTGTCCCGAGAATTTTTTTGAATTGGATATCTAAACCTAAAATTAAGGGTAGTTACCTCAAGGGCGGAAAGAGAAAAAAATAAATTATTTTATCAAAATTGGCTTTAACAATTTTGATTACATTTAATTTTGTTACTCATGAGAAGACTTCTTTCATGGCATGGTTCCTTTTTTCAAATATTGTTTACAAGAAGTTGCACCTCTTTTTGAATTTTAGTGGCATAGTCTTAATCAAGCTTTAGTGGTAAGCTAAACAAAGCCGTGACAGATGGAAAGAAGGAGTTATAAAATTCTATGACATAACACTAAAATTTGCGTTTGTTTGTTTTCAGGCATTCTACTATTAAAAAAAATCAATTATAACTCTAACTAGCATATTGCGTACCCCCTTTAATCTTTCGCTTGCCCCTGGGGGGACGCGTACTACAGTTATGTTTCAAATTTGACTTATGGAATTTTTTTAAATTTAGATTTGAATAATGTTTCCAATCAACTAGCTAGGGATATGCCAAGGTAGATTTATTAGCATTTACTCAAGCGAATTTTTCAGCCTAAATCATAGAAACAAATAAAACATTCTTAAACAATAATTATCAACAAAAGAATAGTGAAAGATAACAAATATTGTATTTGTTTACTGAATATTTTGGTTTTTCCTCCCCTCTTTTCACTACCCATATGGACTATATAAGCCTTTATAACAAGTTTAGGGGGGGTAGGAATGATGAAATTAGAAATTTAAATAAAATATAGCCGAAATTTACTTTGATGGAATGTGATAAACTTTTTTTTTCAAGCATACCCCTGAAACCCGGCTGGTATTTGAACAGCAATTTTTCAGTCACAAGACAACCTGACTAGATAATCCTGATTTCTAGTCCATATGACCCCCGATTTAGATATTGTTAAATAAAATAAAATTTGATCTAAATGTATAACATAGCTTATATAAAGAACTAAATGTTGCTATCAAATTTAAAACAGTGATAGTTTAAATACCGTATTTAAGTTGTTTTGAGAGTCCCAGGCTAAGTTCCGGACTGGTAAATATTCCTGTCATTTGGCGGAGATAAATCGGATGAGATAGAGTATAATTTTCATAGAAATGTTCTTTTAGAAAATACAAACTTTTTTAACTGTCTATTATTATTGTTATTAGCACCGCGTCTTACTACCCGTTCGGATTATACGCACTTACGATCATGTGTAATGGTAGGGTGATTGTGAGATGGATTGGACGACCTCCAGTTTAACGTGGAATCCGAACCACGGTGGAGGCCTGGCATTCCCCACATTCACAAGATGTCTTGTCAGAGGTGAAGGAAAGGGTTTGGTAATTAGATAAATCTTTGCCGGGACCAAGGATTGAACCCCTTACCCCTAGACCACCAGGTCACCTGATTTTTACTGTCAACTTTGATCATATTTTACCTTACTCTGCAAATATTATGCACAGACTTATGATTACAGGAAAGTAGATCTAGATATATATTTTTTTTAGCCCACTTAGAAGACACTGCCTATGAAAATCGGACTTTGCGAAAGATTCAAAACTCACTAAAAGTTTCGTTCCTTGACGGTAAACTTCCCATTCGTTGAAACACTTGTAAACACTTTAGCAATGATTAAAATATAATCATCTACATTCGTTTATCACGTTGTACGATCAGCGGCACTTGCTCTTTGAAGATTGTGGTTCGGACCTAATATAGATGACTGGAAGAGCCGGTATTCTACGGGAGATGATCGTCAAGTGTTTAATCATTGGGTCGTGTGGCGGCACCTGCATGGCTAATGTTGCAATAGTAATGGGGAAAAAATAATGACAGTCATTTCCTCCCTAAGGCAATTATTGGGAAATCAAACTAAGTAACGAAATTAATTATAACTAAAACTATTTTTTTTTAGCACCGCGTCTTACTATCTGTTCGGATTGTACGCCTATGTACTAATTACACTAATGGGTTAGGGATTAGGTAGGTTGAATACGAAGGAAGTACACCCGAATTTGCGTGGAGGGAAAGTAGAAAACCTCAGTGCACTTGACTGGGATCGAAACCTGATCTCCCCATCTTCAGTATAAAACTACTATTGAGTGGTGACCTGGTGGTCTAGGGGTAAGGTGTCGGACCTCTGTGCTGGCGGCCGGGGTTCAATCCTCGGTCCTGGCACAGATTTATCTGATTACCAAACCCTTCCTTAACCTCTGACAAGACATCTTGATGAATGTGTAGAATGCCAGCCTCCACCGTGGTTCGGATTCCACGTTAAACTGTAGGTCCTCCATTTTATCTCACAATCACCTTACAATTACACATTAGCATAAGTGCGTATAACCCGAACGGGTAGTAAGACGAGGTGCTAATAATAATAGTAGTAGTAATAATAATAACTATATGAGAAAATCTTTAAATTAAGTGTAAGTTTGTCATTAAGTTCTAGGACCTCCTTGATATATATTCAAAAGCTGTTGAGGAAAATTAAACTCCATGTTAGAGGAACAGTTGATTAATTCAGACGAAAAAAAAAGTCTCGCAAAAACACAGCCCTTAGCTCACAATAGCTACCATTACCATCCCAACTTAAAATTTGGAAAGTTTCGAATCGAATACGGATATTAATTAGATTCGTATTCATATTATAAATTTCGAAGCATTGCCTGATAGTTCAGTAACCTATCGGACCGTCAGATGAATATTTTTTATGTGTTTTTTATGCACCGCGTCATACTATACGTTCAGGCTATACGCCTACGTACTAATTACGCTAATGGTTTTAACGATTAGCTGGGTTATATTTAGAAGAAGTGTACCTGCATTGGTGACCTGGCGGTCTAGGGGTAAGGTGTCAGACTTCTGTGCTGGCAGCCGGGGTTCAATCCTCGGTCTAGGCACAGATTTATCTGATTACCAAACCCTCCCTTCACCTCTGACAAGCCATCTTGTGAATGTGAGGAATGCCTGGCCCCCATCGTGGTTCGGATTCCACGTTAAACTGTAGGTCCTTCATTTCATCTCACAATCACCCTACCATTACACATTAGCGTAAGTGCAGTATAACCCGAACGGGTAGTAAGACGCCGTGCTAATAATAATAATAATAATAATAATAATGTACCTGTATTTGCATGGAAAGTTTTTTTTAGACTCGATACACCCGACCAAGATTCGAACATCAATCTCCCTATCATCGGCAGTCTTGTCCACT
Source organism: Timema douglasi (assembly GCA_901482245.1). Classification (NCBI taxonomy): domain Eukaryota; kingdom Metazoa; phylum Arthropoda; class Insecta; order Phasmatodea; family Timematidae; genus Timema; species Timema douglasi. The sequence continues at coordinate 4,909 of CABEEJ010001486.1, forward strand.
GCTAGAGTAACGCTTTAGACCACGCGACCACCGAAGCGGGTTTTAAAGTTGTTCCTATGACGGTCCGGTTATATACGCTCTCTCTATTCAGAATGTTTGCTACTCCCACAAGTTTGCGTCTGAATCTGTGGAAATGAAACTGTCCCGTACGTCTGGGAGAGTTTTTGAATTCCCCTTGGCGGGATTCGAATAACAGTAAATGTTCTTGAAGAGAAACACACAAAGCGACAATCTTGACCAGACCCTCTTGAGGGGACATTGACTCATTTCTAAGAGATGTGAACGTTCCATCAGAACCATAGACAAGGAAGTTATATAATACTCCATCCTTGTCAGGCTGCAAGAGACATGAATTTGAGCGCAATGTTGGTTGTACCGCAAACTGGTGGATTCTAGAGGCTTAGGACAATACTGTATCAAGTACAGCTTAGCACAAAAATGCTTTAGTATATCTTAAAAAATATATATAACACCAATCATATGTTCTATCAATTATTTATAGAAGGGTCTTTTCTTGCCGTAATTATGTTTTATTTAAAATTAATTAGTTATATTTAACCTGCCTAGGTGATAGAATGGTTCTAAGCATCTTTGACTTCGAATCCCGGCCGGGTGTACTGAGGGTAGTTTTTCCCAAATGGTATTCCACTCTTCATCTATGCAAATGAAATTACACTTCACATAAACTCAACCTTCATCATCCCAAGCACTTTAGAATAACTATTTAATGTGCTAATGTGCGTATAGCCTAAACAGGTATTATTATTATTATTACCATCATCATCACCACGTCTTACTACCCGTTCGGGTTATACGCACTTACGCTAATGTGTAATGGTAGGGTGATTGCGAGATAAAATGGAGGACCTACAGTATAACGTGGAATCCGAACCACGGTGTAGGCCTGGTAAACAGGTAGTAAAAATCGATGTTAAAAATATGTATGTATGTATATATATATATATATATATATATATATATATATATATATTCAGTTAAAATACAAGAGGTTTGAGGGGTGGAGGATGGGAAGGGGTGGAGAGATTATGGTGGGATCGAGTTTTCAAAATTTAGAATATGAGGCTAGAATCGAAAATCTAAGTCAATTAATTATCAGAAATTTCAATGAAAAGGACATTAAATTGAAAAAGTGCAAAACTGGCTCCGAATACGAATCATCTAAAAATTCATCACCACTAACCTATTATTACACATACTATGCGGATAGTCTGGATGGGTAGTAAGACGCAGAACACGCGTTTGAGTCGCCGTTTACAGGTTGAAACCACAATGACAATTATCAACAAGAAATAATTCAAAGTAAGCTTTTAAAACTTGAAAGGTCGGTGACGTGGCGGTCTAGGGGTAAGGTGTCATAATTCTGTGCTGGCGGCCGGGGTTCAATCCTCGGTCCCGGCACAGATTTATCTGATTACCAAACCCTTCCTTCACCTCTGACAAGAACCTTCACCTCTGACAAGACATCTTGGGAATGTGGGGAATGCCAGGCCTCCACCGTAGTTCGGATTCCACGTTAAACTGTAGGTCCTTCATTTCCTCTCACAATCATCCTACCATTATACATTAGCGTAAGTGCGTATAACCCGAACGGGTAGTAAGACGTGGTGCTAATAATAATAATAAAAATTGAAAGCAAGACACTAGAATTGGACCCGGGATTTTGATCTCAGTGAGCCAATGCTCTACCAGTGGACTACCCAGGTTCACCACCACCTGTGACGTCAGATATGTTTGGATGTAATTTCACTTTTTTTAATCTTTCTATACATTGATATACATTGATAGAAATAAATTTTGATATACATATATACCAATAGGTATACATTTTTTATATACAGTATATTAAACGGTATATATTTGTTTATATATATACATATATATTTATACACACATATATTAATATATCTATATTTACAAATAAACAGATAGATATTTTTTATCTTATTTATTTATATATACATATATATTATATACAGAAGGGTATAGCCAGAGATTACATCTAATCATATGTATTAATATACATGTATGTGGCAACAAATTATATATATATATATGTATTTTCTTGTACCTTACATATATACATATTTATACATATGTTGTTTAGCGGTAATTTATTTTTCCTTACATATATATATATATATATACATAAACATATATATATATATATATATATATATATAGGTATCCATTTGTGTGTATAGGTATGAATTTATATATATATACCTACATATATTATTTGATTTATGTTTACTGCTGGCAAATAATCTGAAACAAATAACCTCTTCAATATACAGTGTTGTTTATCACGAGACTGCTAGTTTTTTTAAATACACAGATGAGTGGGTTGTTGCTACACTTATTCACAATTTATAGCCTGTATGTTGAAAATAAAGCCTATTTTCACTTTTAAAGATCTTGAATTAATATTATTTCTATTGTGGGATTACCTAAATGACCTATGTTATAAAATTAATATATTCAATGTTGCATACGTGTGATTATTCTTCACCTTAAATTATTTCACTTTCACCGGGACTATCTAATCTCAAAGTAAAACTATATCCTAGACTACTCCCCAGACATTCAACTGAGCTAATCGAAATAGTTTGTTAAAATAATTAGGTACTACGTGCAATCTAATACGCAGTACCAACTTTCTGATCCAAAGTTCCAAGCTCATTCGGAGTGTAACCGCAATTCGACGAAAGTAAACTCCCAGAAGAAATCAAGTTTTGAAAACTGTTTCATTAGAATGAAGATTATTCACTCATATACATCAACTTTGAACATTAAGGTGTAACTTGTATTTAACGATACTAAGTATCACGCATTGATGGACAAACAATCCAAATGTCAATTTTTATCTCTTAGTTTATGCCATTAGAGTTTGTCGGCTAGACATTCCTTGTTTTTTTAACGGCAGTGGCGGATATGTAATCGTCTTCTGAGGTTAGCGCACCACGTAAGTATGGTTACTTCTTCCCGATGAGATGATGTGATAATGATGATATATTGTGCCATTAAAAATATCAAGGTGGGGATGTAGGGGATGCAAGATAAGGTCAGTGTTTTTGCAGTTTTTATATCAAAACAATTTTTTGGTTAAAATAAATCAAATATTGTTACAATATAAAATTAGAGTTTAATTTTATTCACATGGTACTGTCAAAGGTAATTGAATAGCTTATCAAAGATGCCCTAGAATTTAATGACAACTTTTTAGTTTTTCTATTCAGTTAAAAAGTTTCTCATCTAATGCAACTGTGTCCATGACATAGATTCAACAACTGTTGTCACCATGTGAAGAAACTTACTCTGTTTCTACTGGAGCAATATTTGATTTATTTTGACAAACAAAATTTTTTGCAATAAAAACTGAAAAAAACACTTATATATATTTTTTTATCTTCCCTACACCCTCACCCTTACCTAAAATGAACCATAAGGAACAGTTTATCTTCGGGAAAAATAACTATAGTACCACCGAGAATCGAACTTGGGGCTTCTAGACAATTTGACAGGCTTATGGTTTGCCGTTGAAGAGTAGTCGGGGCTTAAAATCCAGCTTCAATACTCAGTGTGGGTTCCCCCCTTAATGGTTCGCTACTCTTCCTACAAGTAAATACGGGTACATTTCCCCTAGCTTATTTATTTCTCATTTCTGCCCCATTAACTTAACACATAGGGGCTTATATTATATAGGCTATAACAAACAACATATAACATGAGATATCTTAAAAATGTACGTGGAAAAACAAATATGGACTGAGTCAGTAATGAATGGGTGCTGAAGGAGTGTGGTTTGAAAGAGAATCCAATAGGTCAGTGTGAAAGAAGTGCCTTACGTTGATTTGAGCCTGTTGAAAGGATTATTTTGGATTGAGCTACGAAGAAAATATATGAAGGTAGAGTGTGTTGATAAAAAGGAAGGAATAGGCCATGTAAGACGTGGCTAAAAAATATTGTGGATGAATGTGTAAAAAAAGAGAACATTAATGGTTTAAATAATAAAAGGGTATGCATGACTTGGTGTATGTATGTTGTTGAAGAGAAGGGGGTGTGCAAGGATAGGAAAGTGTGAAAAAGTTAGTGAGGATGGATTAAGTACGGATTTGTTTTTGAGCTATATTGACAGTTTCTTGCCTACCCCGTAAGGGAATGGCGTGTTTAGGTGTGTATGTATGTATGTATGTATGTATGTATGTATGTATGTATAACACAATATATTAAGCGTATGACCCGGACAGGTACTAAGAAGCGTTTAAAATAAAGATACTAGATAAACAGGGTAGAATAGTTTTTATTTGACACTCTTTAATGCAATAAAATGGTGAGTGCGAAATGTGCTTGAGCTAGGAATAAATTGCACTTTGATGTTTTGGTTATATTTGTTTATTTAATCACAAGTATGGTGATAAATTTAATTCTAATTTCACGATAAAAATAAATGTGTATCGACAAACTGTACATAGAACCAAAAAATTGAAATCAAATACGTTTGAAAAAGTATCAACTTTACACACTAGTTCTTAAAATCTAGTTTATAAAAATATTAAAATATATTATTTGTTTACTAACAGTTAATTTAATTACTTGATCATTAGCACATCATACCCATTTCAGTTTCATTCTCGTGTTTGACTGACCTTCTGATATTGGGGAGATATGGGTTAGAATCCCTGTCAGGTCTACTGAAGTTGGTTTTTCCTAGATGGTTCTCATCTCTCCTTCCACGCAAATGCAGACACATTACCTTTGAAATTCTTCCTTCCTCGTCTCTACCCCATTAGAGTAACTATAATATTTTATATAGCCTGAACAGGTAAAAATACATGGTGATAAATAAAAAGCAACATATTATGTACAAATATTAATCATGAACACGAATTAAGTTTAATTGTTTTAATAATAATAATAATAATTTAATAATTCATGATTACAGACATAAAATCATACACTAGGTTGAGGTATCAAGTGTTACGATTGTCATATTTTAAGAATATTAGGGCTAGAAACAATGTTGCTAGTCTGTCTTAAGGACTAGAGTTAGCACCCAAAAGCTACAATTTTAATTTTTCAAATGCCTGTGATGTGTATAGTTTTTGAATTTCTAGTTAACTTTGTTCACATACTCAAATTCTTATAAAATCTGGAGGTGATATAATTAATATCTTTTTCAATTTAAATGTGAATTTCTGCACGATAATATAGTCAATATTATATTCGTGAATCATTTTAACAGTTAAAAAAGAAAAATTAGATACTTATTCTGGCACTAAGAACTCGAAAGTTTATTACCGTACTTACTAAAGTACGCCACCTATCTCTATCTTGATATAGTTCTATCCAGTCCACCTCATTACACTCTAACTCTTTCAGGTATATTATGTTGTTTTCTTAGCACCAAGTCTTACTAACCTTCGGGTTATACGCTTAAGAAATAATTACGCTAATGATTTTAGGGATTATGAATGCTATTTTTAAAGGAAGTGTGCTTGGATTTCCGTGGAGCGAGAGTTAAAAACAATTTTTTGAAAAAAATCACCCTCAGTACACTCGACGCTGATTCGAACCTCAATTTCCCCGTCATTGGCAAGCTAGTCTAACACGAGGGTAGCACGTTACAGCATGCGGCCACCAAAGTGGTCCTTTCTAATGTTATCATCCCATCTGCGTCTAGGTCTTCCCAATGGTCTCTTTCCATTTTGTTTACCAGTCAATACCCTAAACTCCGTTCTAGACTCTTCCATTGGCGCTGCATGTCCTGTCCACAATAATTTGCAAGATTTGGTTCACCTTAACAATGTCCTATGTTGAGTACATGGTGCAATATGAAACCTCCCCCC